>JAFVLL020009635.1:0-17275 GCA_021397915.2 Tor tambroides | reverse complement strand
TGGATACACAGAAGTACACAGTGAAAATATCACCCTTCTTGTCTGATTATCCATGGTGTTTCTATATTTTTAAAACATGAAGATAAAAAGCATGAGGTTATATCAAATTAAACAACAGAACATGCTGATTCAGATAACACCAGTTCAAACACTTAACACGATCTTGAATCAAATTATGAACCAGAATTTTAGTTTCTTACCCCAAATAGTTCTGTAAATCCTCTTCCTTTTCTCTTTAAACAGAGACCTCATGAGGTTAGTTGTTATGCATGATAACGATTGGCCCTGTAGGTAATTTCTATTGGGTTAAAGCCAATCGCACAGCTCACCTCTTTTACAACACTCAGTTAATACTGCACCTTTCCTACACAGTGAACACAGATACACATTTACACTTACTGGAGCATTCAATATATAAAACAGCCTGCTAAATTTAGCTAAGAACAATTAAATTGTACATAAATAATAATTATATAGTGCACGATAATAGTATTTTGTATATACTAATTTATTATTATTATTATTATTATTATTATTATTATTATTATTATGCAAACAACGAACCACCTATAGCGTGACTATTGTCAATCTGGCAACCCAGCCCATGCCGCGCTCGTGAAATCCCTCCTCCTCCGGCACCGTAACTTCCTGGAGACGGGCTTTATTTTTATACAGAAAAATGGCGGGTTTAGGTTCAAATAGTACCTCGGAGAAATCAGGGACCGCGTCTGAAGCCCAGGCGGGACAGGGCCCAGTGGTTCTGCGGGATCCAGCGATTAAATTGCTGAGTCCGGTTAGCGGTCTTGAGCCGCTGTCGTGGGCAGAGGATCACAGAGTGGCGGCCTCCAGCACTAACAGCGTGTCTATCATGGAGCTGGTGTGTGACATACACAGTCTCAGTCAAAATATGGTGCTGCATCGCAGTCACATCCCCGTGCCGGATAGCGCTTGTGATCTCAAGGTAACTACTGTGCGCTCCTGCTCGCTGATTTATGGTACCAACTCACGTGCACAGTTGCAGCTATGTTGCCAAGATTAAGCCATATTTTGACGTGACATGACATTTATCTATCTCAAGATGTGCAAAATAAATGTTTAGTATCATCTGCGAGGCATTATCCTATTTAATACTTAATTTTTCAAGCACAAACTGAATGTCTTTTAATATGCCAAATTTTTGTTTAACTATGTATTTTATTTCTAATCATAATTGTAACTAACCTGTGGGAAACTAATTAAAAATTGCTCGGTTGAGCAGTCAGACTCAAAACAAATATGCAAATATTAACATGAACATTAACAGTAGCATAATTTAATAGGGTTTTTTTCAGTCAATTGTGGGAAATGATAATCCAAGAATAAATTTACATTTCTTTTTACAACTACTTTTTAATTCAGTATAACAATACTGGAAATCCGCTATTTTATAATGTGAGTCAATCACTTATTTTCTCAAAATGGGGCGCTGTGTTTTCCCACTGGTCACAATTGTGACCACTGACATATTTATGTGTCCTGTGATCATGATTTATGAGACAGAGTGATCTTAATTAATAATAGACGTTTTAAATATTATATGTACCAAGTGTGGTAGCTGAATCTACATTATTACATGTATATTAAATGCTTCTTTTTATGGAGCTTTGAGCAGACATCATCTTTCAGAGGGCAAACTGGACTCTGGTCATGTAACTCTGGTCATGTTACTATTTATACAAGACATGGTATAAACATAGTAGCTTTGTTTTTGATTTTGTTAACCTCAATTTTGTTATCAGATGTTAGTGCTCAGATTATGCCAATACCAAAAAAAAAAAAGAAAAATAGTTTTGAACTATAAATAAAAATGAAAATTGCTGGTGAACAATTTTAGTAATCCTGTGAACAGATTTATTACCTCGTTGTTAAGGTTTTAAAAAAAAATCATACTTATCTGTTTGGATACCTATGGAAGCCCGTTTCCGCCACTGAACAATAAAAAGAAAATAAAAAAGGTAATTGCGACTTTTTATTACACAATTCTGACTTTTTTTCTCGCAATTGACATTTTTTTTCTAAGAATTTTTGAGATATAACTCACAAGTGCACATTATAACGTCAGAATTGCAAGATATAAATAGCGAATTTATATCTCGCAGTTCTGACTTTATAACTCAAAATTGCGAGTGTCTTATGCAATTCTGAGAAAAAAGTCAGAATTGCCAGTTTATATCTCTCAATTCTGACTTCATGTCTCACAATTGTGAGTTATTCTGAGAAAAAAAGTCAGAACTGCAAGAAGTAAACTCGCAATCAATATTTACAATATTTATGATTTGGATGAAAAAGTTATAAAAGAAATTGTTTAAAAATAAAAGTGACAAGTGGACACAATTTGCAAGCTGCGACACTGTGCAAAATTAAATATAAATAAGACTTAATCATTTCAAACTTGTTAGGTCTTATGGAGCATGAAATATTTTTCTAAAATTCATTAATGTGTTTTTTACATATTGTTACAGGTGGGCCCAGAAAAGGAAGTGCAGACTGTTAAAGAAAGCTTTGCAAAGAGTAAAGATCCTGTAGTAAGCCAAATGATATTAATGGACAGAGTCATCCACCCTCAAAGTGGACGTCTCCATGGCGTGAAGTACACCAGCTGGTCACCATTAGGCTGCGACAAATATGGCCGCTGTCTTCTTGCTTTCTTAACACTTGACAATCGTCTCACAATCCACAGCAGTCACTTGCGTTTACAGTGGACGCCTCTCCTGGACCTTACAGAACTATATGGGGAAATGTTAAAATCCAGGAACTACTCTGCTCAGAACGACGGCTCACCGCCGAACTCCATTAAAGACTTGGATGAACTGCAACGGCGGTATCGTATGCAGACGCCAGTGCGCATGGAGTGGTCTGGTCTGTGCAGTATGCAACAAGTACAGACCAATAATGCATGTAAAGATGTTAGCACCGTGCTTCTGGCTGTACTTATGGAGAACGGAGACGTGGTGGTGTGGCAGTTCAGTTTGCCCCCACAAGGAAAGGATTCAGTGGTGTCTTGCAACACCATAAAATCTGGAGTCTTGTCGCCAAGTGTGCTCACCTGGTGGGAATATGAGCACAGTGGACGGAAAATGAGTGGACTGATTGTGGGCAGCTCAGTTGGACCTGTAAAGATCCTTCCAGTCAACCTCAAGGCAGTGAAGGGTTACTTCACCCTCAGGCAGCCTGTGGTTTTGTGGCAGGATAAGGACCACATACCCGTCCACAACATCAAATGCATTACGCTCTTCCATCCACACCAGAAATGCAACTGCAGCCTAGTGGTTGCTGCACGTGGTCCTTATGTGTTCTGGTGCTTGTTGCTGATCTCCAAAGCTGGTCTCAATGTTCACAACTCCCACGTCACAGGCCTTCATTCCACCCCTATCATATCAATGACGGTCTGTCATAATGGCGGGACTATTTTCACCTGCTCACTAGATGGTAAGGTGAAGAAGCTCACACCGGTTTTCACAGATGTTGCGGTTGAGTTTAAACAGGAGGAGATTGCTCTGCCAGAGGGAGTTGCGGGTCGACGGATACATGGCATATCTGTCAGTCTAAATGGTGCCTACTTGGCTCTCATCTCCCATGAGGGCATAATCAATGGGCTCCATCCTGTCAATCGCACTTACCAGGTGCAGTTTGTCACCCTTAAGACTCCAGATGAAGCGGCTGCTGAGCTGCTTGAGTCTCAAATGCACAATCTCTTCAGAAAGATCGACTTGCTGGACCTGCTGCGTTGGCGGATACTGAAGGACAAAAGCATCCCTTCGGTTCTTCAGAACAATCTAGAGGAGAAGCTCCAAACCTCAGGGTTCACCTACTTATGGCGCCTCAAGCTTTTCCTCCTCCGGACGCTCTACAAGTCCATGCAGAAAAGCCCTTCAGAGCACCTGTGGCAGCCGACTCATAGGGAAGGTAATGTGTTAGCTGCGGATGAGGAGGCAGGTGGAGGTGAAGATGAGATGGTGGAGATCTCCGCTCTAGAAGAGCTCAGGCAAGGCGATGCCGAATTGCAGTCCAGTGAGGAACAAATGAGGGAGATCAGCATCAGGATCAAAGAGGTGGAGTCCCAACTGATGCACGAGAACATGAAGAAGGTGCTGGGCGAGGTGTATCTGCACACCTGCGTGACTCAGAACACATGTATACCTACCAAAGGTGTGTGTGACTTCCTCACATATGACCCTGCTAATGAAGACAGGGCAGCCAAGGTGAACCCCCTTCTCACTGTCTCCTGAAAACAAATGTAGCTGTGCTTTTAAATAGCTTTACAAGTCTTAACCACTGAACTACTTATGCTTATAAAAGCAGAACTGAATATCTTTGTGAACATTTTAAGATTGTAAGGTTGAAACTAGATGATAAAGGCATAAAAATGTAGACGTTTTTGTGCTTGTTTTAACTGGCAAATAAAATGATTCATGCAACGAATGAACTCACATTTTTAGAAATACACTTTAAGTGTACATTACCCTGCATGTCAATTTTTTGATGTTTGACCTTCACAGGTGCTGATAGGTCATATCATGAATAAAATGAACAAACAGACATTTCCAGAGTATTGCAGCCTCTGTAAAGAACTTCTGCCCTTCACAGACTGCAAACGAACAGAGTGTAAGAATGGGCACAGATGGCTCAGGTATGTCAAAATATGGTATATGTCATTATAAAATCCAAATATATATATATATATTAAAAGTAAATTTTAAAAAAAGTATGAAATAAAATATAATAAAAGCTAAGACATACTTAATGGGACAGAGTACTATAATTGTCAAAAAAACTCTGTGACTGTTATAATCTGGAATACTGTGTGCCTATTTGGCCTGTTTTGCCTAAGAACTTCATTTGGACAACTTTAAAGGCGATTTTCTCAATATTTTGATTTTTTTGCACCCTCAGATTCCAGATTTTCAAATAGTTGTATCTCGGCCAAATACAAACCATACATCAATGGAATGCTTGCTTATTCAGAAAAATTGACCCTTATGACTGGTAATAAAAACTAAGACATACTTAATGGGACAGAGTACTATAATTGTCCAAAAAAAAAAAAAAACTGTAACTGTCATAATCTGGAATACAATGTGCCTATTTTACATACAAGTGATTTTATTTTACAGCTGGTTCAGTAACACTTTGGCTATATTTTGCAGTGCCAAGTAAAGTGACACTGTTCTTGGCTCACGTACGACACAGATTGCTGACTTTGATGAACAGATTAACTTTTGATATTTTGTGTCATTTTGGATATAATTCATACCATATTCATATTCTGCACTTAATCCTTATGAATACCAGAATGTAGTCTGCTAGGCACTTGTTTTTGATTTTTACAATTACTTTGTAGGTCTAGATTAATGTGCCAATATCATGTCTTCATAATGATCAGACATGTAAAGAGTCAAAATTTCTCCATTAGACTATATGTAGGCATTGACTTGGTTTTGAGTAGATTTGACCCACTTTCAAACCGCTGGCGTGACATTTTATCCATCCGCCTGACTGAAAGGCGATTACTGCCCCTAATGGTGTATCAGGGAAATAGTTGCTTCATTGCTGTCATTCTGATCTCTGCCAAGTACTGATCTAAACCTTCCCCTGCCGTTTCTGTTCATGTGTCTTACTGTCTCTTTCCCTCTTTCTTTCTATTTCCTTCTTCCTCCCTAAGGTGTGCGCTGTCATATCAGGCCTGTCAGGGTGTGACATACCGCCGCTGTCTGTTGCAGGACAGTATTGCCTCAGTAGCAGAGCCCGAGGGTGAGCCATAATGCTGTATCATATCTCCAATTCAGAACCACATTGCACCACACACTTAGACTTTCTGTAATGCAACAGGAACTTTGCACACACACAAAACAAAAACTCTGCTGCCCCACAGCATTGGAAGCTTAGGATGTCAAATATGCTGGTACTCCGATACCAAGTCGATATGAAGCTAAATTCTGACTAGTAGTCGGACGGATTCAAATATTCACATGTACTTTTTGGTCAAAATGCTCATCTTGGCAAGGCATTAATGTAAACAAATGAATGTCAACAGGCTTGACAGATATTTCAAAATATTGAATTTTTGCAGTTGGACTAGTAGTGTAAACACAGCAACTGTCTATTATTTTGTTAATACTGTAATTTGATTAAAAAAAGTGTTCTGATTCAACATGCCATTTTTAATTAGTATTTATATTAATATTTAGCTTTTTAAAATAAATCTTGCACGTTTGTTTTTGGTGGGGTTTTTTTCACTGTTATTTGTATCTACTGCTGACATTTTGCTAGCATGACAAGCCTGTTGCATGAAAACATTTGCCAAATGCATCATGTTGCAGAAAATGGGGAAAGATAGACAAGCCATTATGGACGAATTTAGACAAACCGCCTTCATTTCATGTTCAGTACATGTAAATGATTATGCATAATAACAAACTTATCTCCTTTTCAGATTCAGACTGGATCAAGAAAATACTCCAAGGTCCCTGCATCTTTTGTGACTCTCCTTTCTATTAACACAGCGATTACTTAAGTGGATTACGTAAGTGGGCTACATGCCACATAAATGACTAAATGCCTTTTATTACTTGAAAGAGTATTCACTAATTGTTTTGTAATATAGGACATTTGGGAGATTTTCTTCTCAGCAGATCTTTATTTTAAAGCCAAGCTTGAGCTAAAAAGTGATGTATAATTTTTTTACATCATGAAAACTACGACTGTATGTGTTAATAAATTATTCTATTGTAATTTTTTTTTTCTGTTAAAGCTGTATATTTTTGATTTGTTAATATTATGCTGCCACGACATCCTACTTTTGCATTAAAAATGCACGCTCTTCCCGTGGCTGATTTTAATTGGTTTAAATAAATCCATTTCCTAATTGGCTTTGGGAACATTTCTATGGATCTGCAAACACCAACTCCCCCATCTCCAAATAATGACTTTTCCTTGGCCTAAAGGAAAAGAAGATGACTGTACAAGGAAATGAAAAACAGCGAGACAGAGAGAAAACTGTTTTAAAACTGATCCAGCCTCTCTAAAGGGCCGAACTTTAATGAGATACAACAGTAATGAGGAATGGATCCCAGCCGCATATGTGATACCCATTTTAATTAAGATAGCAAGCTTGAGTGCATATTGTTAAATATAGTTAGCCCTTTTTTTGTGGGTCGCAGGGAAGACGCATGCAGGCCGTGAACCCTGACGGGCCCATTCCACACAACTTTGCTAACATACTGGGGTCAATGGTAATCAAAGATAGACCCAGGCTGGTTGGACCCTCAGAATGCTCTCCTCCGTGTCCGTTCTCATCTCCGGTACATCTTGTCGCCTTGCCCTGCGCTCTCTCTAGTGTCACTGAAGATGATAGCTGACGACTAGCCCTGTCTTAGGTTTCGGATGGTATCCCGAGATAAAGATGGCCTGATAATTACACACGATTCTGCTCCCATCTCTTGTTCTGCATCAATGAAAGCATTCCGTACCATCAAAGGGCTTAAAAATAAAGTAATCAGTGTGTTTATTTAGATTTTCCTTGGGTTTATTATTCATAGAGAGGGCCTTCATTACGATGTGCTGTGAAATGTTGCCATATCATTACAATTGGTAATGAAACATGTAAGGGGTGTTTGATTATGAGGTAATAATGTGCATTATGTATTAATCAAAGAGCGACTAGAACACAAAGGCAGTGCTCAGAACCTCAAATGCCGTCTGCTGCATGTCACAGCAAATTTGTTCACTGACATATTGCGATAAGCATCTAATAACATGAATTTGAAAGCTGTTTTTAAACGATGTAATAGGATGACGCTTTAAGAAAAAATGAAAAGCTATTTGGATTTCGATTGTATACATAATATAGAGTGCATATTAATAGTCGCAGGTGTTAAATGTCACAGATTAGATTATAACTGCAAACGTGACTGAAATTGCAACTTTTTTTCCCCCCGTCTCGTTTTTCCTCTCCTAGATATTAGATTGTCAAATGGATCTTGGCCTTTTGGTTTGAGTGCTAGTTTTGTTGATAGGTGGAGACTTCTCCTGTTGAAGAGGTTAGCTCTGTTTGGCAGAACCTCCTACTTCTTTAATATAACAATCTGTCAAAAAACATTTCGACAATAATTACGGCCCCCTCCTCTTTCCTCTTTGTGTGTGCTCTTTCAAGACTTCAAAAGGAGGTTTCGTTCTTTTCTCTGTATGAAATATTCATAACTTCTGTGTTCGTGGCTTTGTGCTTTAAACAGATAACAGACAGATTTTTTATATTATTTAATCTTATATTCTTTTGTTAGTTAACATATTTTGATATACATCACCTTCCGTTAAGCACCTAATTTGTTGAGCCCAAACAACATGCTAAGCGTCGATCTCAAAGTCATTCTCTCTAACAACGTATTGCACTGAAGTTTTTATTTTTGTGCTACAATTTTTCAGTTTTATATGTTGGCTGTTTTGTGCTCAAAAAAGTTATCCTGGATTTTATGATGTATAATGGATGTTGATTTGATTTGTTACAAAAATCACCATGTGACTAATGTACAGTATTTCAGAGTTCATGTACATTGTTATAATATGCTCTAGATGTTTGTTTTTTCAGTACAAATCCTTGTTTCTAATTCCCATGTACATATTCATAAATAAACTTTTCATTAACTGTTTTTATTCTAATTTTTTTCAGCATAAATGTTGAATAATGTTAATTGAATGTTTTAAACTGATTAACTTTAACAAATATTTACAGATAATATCAGTATTGCCATATGAAAACACTGTACCACAGAATTGCATTTTCTTATTAGTAACTTTTATGAAAAGTAGTATCAATTATATGTATTAATTCATTTAGAAATGAGTATATTTGCATTTATACATTCATAACAATTATCACTTGTATTTCTACATTTTATCCATTTAGTAACAATACTGAATAACCCCCGATAATGATTCATTCCAAGTGTAGAAAAACATCAGTTATGACTTTAAATATTAATTTTAAGAAAAACTAGTTAGTGGATCATGACATGTTTCCTAATATTTTTTCTTTCATAAAAAGTCAAATAGAAAAAAAAAACTGTTCAAACATAATGTGTACCACATAGGGTTAAATATATTTAAAATAATGTATATATAGTATAATGGCCTATTTAGGTCTGAAGAGGCCCTATCATTATTTCTGTTCTTGTAGTCCTCTTAGCAATTTTATATAAATTGCTTTCATTAGTTTTCTGACACCAAAAATAAGTTTCACAGTATAATCTGCATGAAAATATGCATATACATGTATATGTATGTGTGATTACGAGTCATACTGGGGAAAATAGAAAATAGCTTCTAAAGCGCTAGATTTTCTGATGTGGTTTCACTCCGTAGTGTATATACATCAATTTTCCCGCCTGAATACATTTCGTCTCAAGTATGCTTTGTAGAAGTGTTCCCTCAGACTTCAGTAATTCATCAGTAATTAAGTCTGTCTGGGGGCTGTCTAGGGACCCCTGGTTTTTCCTGCCGACTCTGAAATCAGGCTGTTAACATGGCCCTTTAACGGGTACATGGACCCGCTGGGATGGAGTCAGTGACCCGTGACTGGCTGATATGAGCGTATGAGGGAGTGTGAGATGTCAATAGTCAGTCTTTCTGCTTGTTCTGTGGTGTAGAGCAGCTCAGGTGGAACTAATGCAGAACCTCAGGAAGACCGTGACCAGAGCTCTGCTTTACTGCAACATTAATTAAAGTCATTCGCTACACACTGAACACACAACCGCGGACAAGAGGAAGCATCAGGAGTGTGTGTGTGTGTGTGTGTGTGTATTTATGTTCCTGTAATGTGAAAATTAAAAAAATATATATAAAAGGATGAAACTTGCCATATTGGTAAACAGATTTGCAAATATGCATACGATAGAAAAAAAACAAAAACGCTTAATTCCACTGAATTTAACCTCAAACAACTTTAAAGAAATGTTATTCTCATGCCAGAAATAAAAACCACATGGCACTTGCATCATGGCACTTGCATCATGCATATAATAGTTTAAATCTACACAGATGATTGTGTCAAATCCAATGATCATTCAAAAAAAATTATCAAATTAGAAATTTCTAATAATAATCATCATCCAGTGGCAAAGCCATTCTTGATCCTGTCTGAGTGTGGGTGTTATATGTCAGACTCAAAAGGCTTACATAAAAAGAGCTCTGTTTTATTGAATAAAAGCCATGAAAGAAAAGCCATTGGGCGTTTGCATTTCACACCATTTCGGCGGCGCACTTCCCCTCTGAAGATTCTCCCACTCTTTCCGAATCCTTTCATGTTGGCTTTCACCACAGAGACACAAGGAAGCCCTCATTTTGAAGATTGCTTAAAAATATGTCTCCCAAAGATCAGACAATGTCAAGATTAACCTGCCCTGCACAGAAAGCCCAGAAATGGTCGAAATGAGCAATCAAAACGGCGGGAACCGGAGACTTAATGTGACATGACAATGCAAGCGGTTAGCAGTCAGTCATTCATATGTTTCCGTGTTTAATCTGACAGAAGGTGGAAGCAGCCAGTCCAAATCTACAGCATGAGAGGAGCGGAGACAGATGGGACCCAGTCAGGATACAACTCACGCGGATGCATTCAACTCCAACTCAAAGCATATGTCATTAGGACAGTTTCCACATAAATTACCTGAATTTTCGGCGACCTGCAGGTAGTGGATTAACACAGCCCTTTAGATGTGAATGCAGTGTTGTATGCATCTTAAAAGGCCTTAAATATGATAATATGCTAAAAGTTAATCACTCTTTTTGAGAATCTCTCTATTAAGGCACAGCGGCTCGAAGGAGTCAGTAACTTACGACTGAACTGTAAATTCATTTGTCTCCACTTCATAAAGCCATGGAAGAAAGCACTCGCTGCGAGGGAGCGTGTGTGTTTCGGTATATCCGCACTTGTAATTATTTCAGGGGAAGAGTATGAAGAATTTATAATGAGTATTTTTGTTTTTTAAAAAGAAATACCGGTAATAACTACTATGCAAAGCTATCGGAATGAATATTTATGACCTTTGCTATGAAATATTCATAAAGTCGGAGTAAAAAAAGAACACAAAGGGAGAAAATGGGGAAAACCGTGTGTGAGTGAGAAAAGTCACGAGAGGGGAGCCACTGCCTGGATTTCACAGGAAGAGCGACCGACAAAACCTTCGGATCGGATATCTGACATTTATTAACAAAAGCGCCGGCAACATCCTCCTGGTTTTTTTAACCATCCGTCCCCTTCATCCCCGAGGTGATGCGAGTTTCTTTCGTTCATCCGATCCTCCCCTCTCCATCGCTCTGGTTCTCTCACTTATCCCCAACCTCTCTCTCTCTCTCTCTTCCTCTTGGTTCCATCTACCCAAATTAAGAAATTAATGAGGGATAGATTCTTTACCGACTGCCCCTGCAATGTTTACCACTGATGAAATTATAATGCTGCCTCAGCTGTATAATTTATAAGCCAATTAGAGGAAGTGTTACTTGATTTGATGGGGAGCCGACACACAAAGTACATTTAACTAATAGAGAGCAAGAGAGTAGCGTGAGGAAAGAGATCCGGGGAGAGGGAGGGAGGACAGCTGAGGCTGACGAGTCCTTGCGCCACTCTAGGATTACGTGGCTAATTGCCCTGCTTTATCTGTCTGTCACGGATAGCCATGCATATTTCAGTGTTCCCAAAGACTTTGATTGTTTGCACTCGTGTTGGGCCTGTAACAAGCAGAGCAGTGGCCAACGTGGAGAGTAGTTAAAGACTGGCACCAGGAAGAGGTGGAAGAGGGAGGAGGGAAGCGAAGGGAAGGGAAGAGTTCCGACTAAAACTGACAGATGAATATTACTGGAGAGCGAACGGAGCAGAGCACCACCAGAAAGATTAATGCAAACAGAAGAACCGTCTGGTGTAGTATAATTACAGCAAACTTAGGAACAGTAGTTTGCTTTGTAGCCAAAATGCGCATTTGTTTGAAAGGTCTCGCAGCGAGGGAGAAAAAAAAAACACATTTTAATCAGTGGTTTTGTCTTTTTTTCCCATAAAAATATTGCAACATATTTACAAAAAGATAAATTTACTTGAGAAGAAAATTGTGTAAGATGACCTTTTTTCAAAGAATAAATCTTTGTTTATTTTTATGCTTTATTAGCAAACCGTTTTTTTTCTCCAGAAAAAAAATAATAGGATTAGAAAATAAACTTTAACTGAACTCAACTTTAACATATTTCTCTTAATATTTAATGAAAGTACATTTATATTGCTTGCTTATTTGAAAACTAGAATAAACTAATGTTATAATGTTTTTTTTTCTTCTTTTTTTTCTTTCCAGTGCATCAACTGAGTCACAATTGTTGATTAAATATAATAAGAGAATAAGACAAATTCATGGAACTTACAGGGAAGAATTACTTCTAAACAATCCTTAGCTGTTACACATCATAAATATTAAAATACATTTTCCACACTCACATCAAAAGCTTAAAAATCATGAGCTCTGAGCAAGACTGGAGATTCCCAATGACAGAACAAAAAAAAACACACAATGGAATATGTAATCTATACATGATGAAGATCAGAAAGATCATCTTGCAAATGTTTTCTTAGCTCAGCCACCATGCTGGAGCTCTTCAGAGATCCCGCAGAACTCCAGAGGAGCGAGCGGCGGGACAGGCGTGCCGTTATCAGCCTCTGAAAACTGATCAGACATTTATGCAAAAGAGAGAAACTGGAGCGAAGGCATCTTCAATTATCTGATGAGGCAAGTTTATCTGAACGGCTCCCTTTTCTTTTCCTTTTTTTCCTGCGTGAGGATCAAATAGCAGCTCTTTACATAACAAAAGAGCTTCCTGCCTGACCTGCTTCGTTCAGCCTACTTTCTGATGCAGCTGGACTTTCCATAAGTAGGAGGACTTTTCTACTGTAAAATGCTGACTTATTCTAAAAACAGAAACTCGTTCATTTAGATTCAGGCCTAATAGCTGTACTGACGTCCACAGATTATACAAACCATTCCTGTTTGTGCAGTTAAAACACATAAAATCCATCATCAACCACACACAGTACTGTAAGAACCCACCAAAATGATATTTTGCACATATTTCCAGCATATTTCGGCAGCTTAACAGTATAGAAAGACATTCCGTCCAGTGTTAAAACCTAAACCTTATTTTTCAGCTGAAGACCAATATGCTGCTTCACCAAACATGTTACTAATTCATCTCTTTTAAAGCCTGTGTAACTGGATAGCTGTTAATTAATATAACTGTCAGTTAAAGGTCTTCTGCTGGACCAGTGGTAACATTAGCTTGACCTGCTAGTCACACTAGGCCTCTATCTGCAGCTCAATTAAGCTAATGCTATGCAAAAAAGGTCTCCAGCCATTAGTTCTCACACCGGGGCCCATTAATAGCATAATTGGGCCATTCCAAAGGGCAATTAATATGGAAGCACGCTATGATCTCTTCCCCATCGGAAGCTTAAAATACTCCTAATATGCACAACTGCAGATTTGAGGGTCTGCAGGAAGTTGTGGTTCTAGATGCATCTCCCTCAAGAGCATGGCTTCCCACTGGCCTAGACTAATCAAGAATAACGAGTAAGTTAAAGAGCACAAAATGCAACCAAATTTTCTACAAATCCAATGTGTCCCTGCACGAAATTTACTTGTATATAAGAGTAGTATTTACATAAATTATACTGAATTGATTATGGCTATTCAGATTTAATGCTGCTGTGTTCAATAGAGATTTAAAGACTAAATATAAAGTCAACTCTAGTTACTTTCCTAAAATTTTTTTTTTTTTTTTTGCATTTGATTCATCAATGCATGTTATTAAAAAGAGAAAACAAATCAGAGCAACTTTTCACAATACAATCAATTTATAAAGCATAAAATCAACTCCTATATTTTGTTCTCACTGAATATCCTCAAATATGTCATATCCAGAAGCAAAATGGGTTGCAAAAGTTGACTAAATGAATAATTTCATAGCGTGCCTGAAATTCCAAATATTAAAGATATGAGAAGCTACATCAATGATCTGAAGTGAAATAAACACCTCAGGACATCAATATCAAAATCTCATTGTACTTGAATTCCGAACGTATTCAGATTAATCCTACAGATTCATCTGACTTCCTATTTAAGTTTTATTCCAGTGCAAATCAGTCCACGTATTGACTGACTGCTTTTCATCCTTCTTAGAGAAACCGCCTGTGTTTGTGTGTGTATGTGCAAGCGAAAAGCTCTGTGGGAATTTTAACAGTCGAGCCCCGCTAAATCTTCCTGTTTCTACAGCAGAACGTCAATAAAATAAATATCCTGTGTGTTTCTTTTCTCTCCTTCAATGCCCACCCAAACGTCCTCAACCAGCGGGGCAGAGAATCTCACTCACACCTCAGGCAATCTTTAATATAATCCCTGGGTTTTTTGCCAGTAAATGGCCAAGATCTCAGGTGCGGCTTTTAAACAGGCAGAGAAAAACTAATGTTAACATATGCTGTGAGTGGCAATAGCTCAGGCTCCGGCATCGACCAGCACGGTGTGTGATTAGGGTAGTGAAGCTAAGCCGATCCCAGACACCGATCGATCCCGCACACTTTCAATATGGATGCAACCCTGCTCACAGCGGCCACGTCTAGCTGCTTACATTGATTTTTTCCTCAATTATATAATGGTGGCTCTGTCCAGGATTTGAGCTAAATCACACATATTGAAGGGCTGGCGTCTCTTAAAATGAAGCAATTTTTTCTCATATCAAATTGTATTTTATTGGCAATGTTTGACAATTTCTCCAGAATACTCTGGGAGTGTGTGTGTGCGCATAACTGCATGTCCCTACAATTTCATAAAACACAAACATGTGTGCTTGCTCTATTCAAGTCCCTGCCATCTGAAATATCTGACACAAATTTATTATGCTGCTTATGTATTTTTTTGGACTTATGATTTTAACAGAGCACAACAGTGACCACTCACTTTTGCATCAGCCACAGTTTCCAAAAGGATTTCAAAACTGTTTAATAATCAACCAGTTCCTAGAGAAATATTACAAATTACATTACATTACAAATTGTGATCTGAAGCAACAAGGTATTTAAAAACTGGTAAAAACAAAGACATCAGTAAGAATATGAAGAAAACTATCGTTTTCTATTAAAAGCATGTTAATGAATTTATGGAGTTACATTATAACTGTATAATTGTTGCAAATTCTTTTTTCTTTTTTTGTAAATAGTTGTATTTGAAAAAGTTATTTCCAGCATATATAAAAATACACACCACAAACAAAAAGACTGTGGCTTTACAATATTAATAAAGAAAATGAAGCATAAATCAAACAAATTGCATGAATCTGCAAATTGCATAAATCAAAAATGATGGTAATATAAAACTACTGACTCAGTCATTGCTTATAACTACTAAAAAAATATTTTTAAAAAACTATAATTAAAGTTTATTACTATTTGCTGCAATTTACATTTATTTTACATTTCCATTATAACAATTACAGGTGGTGTAGTTGTACACAAGGAAGTCCTAGAACACACTTGAAAAGTAAATAAATAAAAACTGCTACAAAACACTTGAAACATTAAGAAAAACACTGACTTGTACTGTAGCTTCTACAGAAGCATGTATCACCATCTACTAATCACAGTCTGTCATGATATCCCTGGTAAAAAAGTAATATATATAAAATACATTTATTTCATAGTTCAAATCTCTTAACATATTTACTGACATATCACTCGAGACTTACTGATAGGCCTATAAAAATTAGAATTAAACTTTATTTGGAGTGCTATTATTTGCACATTTCTTAATATTAAGCCTAAAATGTGTTTTAATGTCACTACTGATGAGGATTATATGTTCTTTGAATAATCTCAGCCTTTAAATGCTAGATATTTAAGATATTAAAAGTGTACCTGAAGTTTTCATGCAATAGTTCCACTTTAGCACAATCAAATATACTTCAGTATTTCTTTAGTTGGACTTCAGCACTATTTCCGCACAATTAAAGTGCATTAAGCACAAAATTAGTTGTTCCAGTTTAGCAGACTTTAAGTATTAGTATACCAAAAGTACAATTGCAGGGTATTTAAGTTCAGGGCACTTAAATATATAAATGTATTTGTTGTACTTAGCATGAAATAAATGTATTTCAAATACATTTTACTATATTTATTTTTCACTAGGGATGTTATCGATAAACTGAATGGGTTTTTTTTATTTCCAGAAACTTAATGTTGTGCTAGAGGAAAACAAAGAACAAACCAAATTAAACCTTGTATCATAAGAACTTTTCAGTTCTAATGTGCCATACGGACGCGCACTAACCACTTTGTATACTGTTAACGCTGTATACTGTGTCTTCCTGTCCAGTGCAGGCACAGAAAAAGAGGGTATAGGGTCATTCTGGTCACATTAAGTGCTGCAACTGTATATGGGCCGGTGTGTACGTACAAATGCACATGAGCTATAAGGCACATGTAAGGCGATTCGATACAGCACTGAAGGGAACGTAGAGTTCACGTTTAGCCGAAGGTTTGTGCCAAAAAATGCAGATGCAGTGGAAAGTTTATTCCTATTTTATGAATACCACAAAGGACATAACTTTTCAAAAGTGACCAAAAACCATTATTGATTTAATCTAGAGCAAACTGGCCCACCAAGACCTCTTGCTATCAGACAAACCAGCCCAATTAGCAATCCAGCTTGATCCAAAGACTCACAAACCCGGTTCACTGAGGCACTGACCAACAAGCCCAGTTCATGTACACAATCTCGACCCCATTTCAGTTTGCACAACACTCTTCAGGTATAGGAGCACGATTATCAGCCCGTGCCATCAGACACCCGTGGGCCGAGAGGAGAGGGAGCAGGTCAGGGTGTAATCAGAGTGGAGATGTTAATCTGCCCGTGTGGGTATTGGAAGGATAATTGTTGCATTGCTCAGCTCAGGTGGTTGATGCCACAGATCTGGGGAAGTTAAGCCAAGATTTACAATCGCGATGCTCTGCCTTCACTCTCTCTCTCTCTGTCGCTCACTCTTCCTTTGATTCTTTCCACTTCCTGCTTTCAACCTCTCCTTCCTTCTGCCTTTCATCCACTCTCCATGTTTGTGTCAGCCCTTTCAAGCCTCCCTAACTCTCTCTCTCTCTCTCTACCCCCCCCGGGGGTAAGTATGAATATTCTCTGGCACGTCTAAACCAGAGGCAGTGCAGGGC
>JAFVLL020009633.1:0-31898 GCA_021397915.2 Tor tambroides | reverse complement strand
TGTGTGTGTGTATTTGACATGCTATAATTTCACTTGCTACAACAAAAATTCATATATATATATATATATATATATATATACACAATTTACAATAACAGATTTTAGATAACAGGTTAGCTCGTTCAGTTCATTATAACTATATAACTATGCAAGCTAAAAGTCTTAAATTAATTTCGGGTCTTAAATACATTTTGACAGTTGAAGGTGGTCAAGAAGTCTTGGTCCCAAATCCGATTTAATGTAACAGACTCATATATGTCTCTTAAATTAACAATGAAAAAACAAAAACATGTGACAACTAACGTTACAGTGACGTTTACGTTATCAGCAATAAAACAACATTTCTGTTCATTGCATCGAAAACATTTACGTGCTACTTTAAATCGAATTTTCATTCCTCCACTCCAAAGCATGAATATTTAGTTTACAGCTACTCGAAACAAATTGCTCTTACAAAAAAGTATTTCGATTTTCTACAAATGTTTTTTTTCTTCGACTGTCCATTGAGAGGGTCCTGTCCAACAACGTCCATTCACCTCATATGTTGGACGGTTTCATAGAGCAACGTTGCTTTTTACAAAACCACAATGAGTATAAAGCTGTGGCAATATCATAAACTTACTTTATTTGGTATCCCAGGGTGATTTTAGAGGTAAATCCTCAGCGGCTCACGTCCTCCATGCTTGCTGTTTGTTACTGGGCATGCGCACTGTGAGGCCCGGAACTAGCGTTTCTTCTCCTGACCTGCAGTTCCACCCGGATGATTTACACAAGCGTACGCGTTCCTGTACATGCTGTTTACCAAGGCACTCTGTCATAGAAATACACAATTCAAAAGATGTGTTTTCCTTATGCATAGGCGTAAAACAACAATCGCTTAAATATGGATCCGCTGATCACAAGCAATCCGGCTTCGTCTGGCACAGAACTGAGAGACAAAGGAGAAAGCGAGGGTACAGCTGTTGTGTCAGGCAATACAGCAACACTGGCCCTGTCTGACACTAGTCTAGTGTGTGTTGAATACCCAGCAGTCGTCAACAGTGTGGACACAATGCTGGAAAACATTGGAGGCGAACAAGGAGTGTCCAAGGTGATCACATTCTGCTTTAAATTAAATAGATACATGGTTAAGACAGTGTTCATTTAGACTCTTGTTGTCATGTACAATGTTGATTTGTAAGTTAGATGAATTCAGTCAAATATTTGTTTGTCCGATTATTGTACAGCAATTCTTGCTATTGTGAAATTACCTTTTGTTTTAGAATATGTAATTTAAGGCATTTAAGTTTATTGTTTAGGTGTATTTATATTGTTCATTGTATTTTATTTAAAGTTCATGTAATTAAGATGCAGTTTTAAGCATTTTTTAAGAGTTACATTAATTTACACTTTTCTCTCTCTCTCTCTGTAATAATAATAGCAATAAATATATGAGATGTATTTACAGTAATACTGTGAAATATCATTGCAATTTAAAATAATTTTCTATTTGAATATATTTTAATGTCATTTATTCCTGTTAATGGCAAAGTTCAGTGTCACATGATCCTTTACAAATTATTCTATTAATATGCTGATTTGCTGCTTAAGAAACATTTTCTATTATCAATGCTGAGAAAAAAGTTTTATAGCGTAATATTTTTGTGAAGACCCTTTTTTATCATTCTTTGATGAATAGAAAGTTCACAAGAACAGCATTTATTTGAGATATGAATCTTTTCTATATGAATGTCTTTAATGCCAATTTTGATCATTTTAATGCTTCCTGGCTGAATAAAAATACATAATTTCTTTAAAAGAAAATCCTTGACCTTAAACTTTTGAACAGAAATGTAAATGCGTATGTATATGTGTGTACACTGAGTGTTATGGTGGATTATAACCTGAGATTTTTCTGAACAGACCTATGCAGATTCTTCTAAAAGACTTGAACTCCGTTTTCGGCCAAAGGATCCGTTCTGCCATCCTGCTTATGGGAACCGCTACTCCTCCACCAACCTGCTGCTCAGAGTGCGCCGCAGAACCCGCAAAGGAAACAGTGCAGAAACCCAAATCAGCATGGAGATAGTGGGACTTATCGGGACCACATATAAATTTCAAGGTACAGATGTCTAGTATTTTTTTTAAATAATTTTATTACTATTGTTACATTTTGGTGTAGAATTTAAAACCGTTTTCACTCAGAAACTGCTGGTAAATTTCACAAATAATTACAGAGAAACAGCAAGTAGTACAAGTATTATTTAATTTATTTTTTATTTTTTGTAAAACATTCTTCAATAATCCTTATTCAAAACTGAAAGAAATCTTTTTTACAGGATATTCTTCTTAATTATATGCTACATGCATACAGTTCTTACTGTTGCAACTCCAGTTTTGATTTCATGGGGTCTTAAATGGATAATTCTGTACAGAAATTCATTCAGGTTTGGAATTCCGTAAGGGTTTGAATTTATTGGTGAGCTGTTTCTTTAATAATCACACATTCTCACCTTTGATCCTTCAGGAATGGCTGACTTCCAGTACCTAGCGACTCACAACGATCCAGATGGAAACCAGATATCTTTATACGACAAGATAATTTTGCACAAACCAGAGAAGAAAGAATTCTACGACAATCCCGTGCCTCTTTTCCTTCCTCCTCCTATTTTCTCTCGTCTGGATACGCCTGCGGATTATTACTATCGTCCAGATGTATTGCACAGGTAAGCCGCAGAAGGACCTGAATTCTCACATGAGTTGACTGGCTGCTACGGCAAAAGATTTAGAAAGACCTGCTGTTCTGAGTTCAGCCGTATGTGTGTTTTGTTGATTACATTTGTTGGCTTCCCAATAAACAGCAGGGAGACTGCAATGCAGTCCGTTCTCCTAAAAGATCATCTTATTGCCCCGAATCGAGCTCGCCGGCCAAACAATGCCATTTTTGTCAACTTTGAGGACAAGACCATACCATCAGAACCTCTAGAAGCTGCAGTGACCAGCTGGAAGAAGGTCTGTGTCCATCCTAATGATGTAAAGGCAGAGCAGCAACTCAGACAGGTTAGTAAAATGAATATACATGTTTTTTTCTTGTATTGAATCAGCCAACTGTGGGAGAGCACAACATTACAGCATTTCATTTGAAATATATTTTATGAAGCACTAAACTAAAATACATGTACTAAAACAATAAAATACCGACAGCACTGTTCAAAAATAATTACTTTAAGCAATTGATTATAAGTATACAAATAATCAGATATACACTACTGTACACTAGGTTTAGGGGCCAGTAGGATTATTTTTAATACTTTTTTATTCACAGGACACAATTCATCAAAAGTTTCATCAAGTAAATGTATTTTTAATGTTACAAAAGATTTCAATTTTAAATAAACACTGTATTACTTTTCTATTCTATATTCCTTAATGATATTAAGTAGCACAACTGTTTTCAACATGATTCTTGATCACCAAATCAGCATATTATAATGATTTCTGAAGGATTATGTGGCACTGCTGAAAAGTCAGCTTTACAATCACAGGAATAAATGCCATTTTAGGAAATATATTAAAATAAAAACAGTTGTTAAATTGCAATAATATTTGACAATATTTACATATATACACAAATATATGCCACCTTGGTGAGCATAAGAGACTTCTTTCAAAATCATTAAAAAAATCTTACTGACTAAACTTTTGAACAGTCGTCTATATATGTAGTTTGAGAGTGCAAGGAGACTTGTTTACGTAATTCTCAATGTTTCATGGGAGTGGGCGGCAGACATCTAGGTGAAAGGATAAAAACTAAGTTGTTAAAAAAAGCTGTCAAAATCAGTTTGAGCAACTATTGGACAAACATGGTGTAATGTTATGGGAAAATGTCCTCATTTTATCCTAATCCCACCTGTGCTTCAAAGCTATTTCTTTTGGAAAAACTGATTAATTTGATTTTGCCTCCGCAGCTTTTCGAGAAAAGGCCCATATGGTCTCGCAATGCAGTCAAGGCCAACATTAACATTCACCCTGAGAAAATGAAGCACCTCCTCCCATATGTGGCGTACTACATGGTGAGTAGATTAAACATTTAATAAACTTAAATATGATGTCTCCTATCCCATCTTATTGCACAGTGGTGCAAATGTGGCACTATCAGCTTTTCTCGGTTTGTTAGTATGGCCTGTTTTAGCAAAACTGGTTCAACCAAAGGTGTAAGACTCGGAGGGACTACCTGTTTGTCTGGACTAAAGGTCAAGGTTTGACTGGTAAATATAGGCTGGTTAACCCCTACTGGTAGATTAAGTAACTACACTTTATGTTGCCAAAAAGCATCCGACTCCATTGATGGCCATTCAGAAGTAACCATAAATTCAGTGGTTTGCATAAAATCTGCACAAATTTGTTTATTTGATTAGTGATACATAATCTTTTAAAAAAGGTTTATCTCTAGGCTTAAATTACATTTGAAATCCGAGATTTTCCATGTGTACTGTATATACTATATATACAGTATACTATATAGTGTATATCCCTTGTGCGTCAATTTAAAAGAGGTCCTTAGAGGACAAAATATCTATGTTAAACGGTCATAAATTATATCATGAATATTTTCTTCCCACTTTCACTGACCATCTTTTTTCTTTTTAAAAACTGACTAAATTGTTGTTGCTAATCATTGACATATCCAAGACTGTAGTAAACCAAAAAACAAATCTGCTTAGTATTTAGCATATGGAAAATAAAAAACAAACAAAAAAACAAATCATTAAAAAATTAAAAAACAACCACATACATCACACTCTGATATGCATACCAATATACCCACACAATTAGAATTACATGATTTCAATTCAATTGAAAAAAAAAAAAAGTGTATTTGCTCAATATGCAAAACCTGAGAAAATGGTGACATCAGGTGAAAAACTGTAAAAAAAAAAAAAAAAAAAAAAAAATTGTTAAAAGATTAAAAATAGTAAAAATGCTAAAGCCTTGCCAATAGAATGAAATCCTATTAACAAAGAATGCATGATTTTATGCAGAAATGGCACAGGGAACAAATATTACCATTTTAATGGGGACATTTTTATCCTTAAGGTCCTAAGTAAAACTAATTTTTTGTACTTAGTGTAAAATAGATTTATGACAGAAAATGAGGGTGAAATATTCCAATAAAATTCCAATAAAAATGCAAAATTTATGCTGGTTGCATTAACACAGCAAAAAAACAATGACGAAAACAACAATGAAAAAACAAAAATGTCCATAAGGATGCACAAGGGAAAAAATATTTTTATGTGTAGTTAACAGGGCCATGGAGGAGTTTGTGGGTCAAGTTTGGATATGAGCCACGAAAGACTGCTGAAGCAAAAATCTACCAGGTTCTAGACTTCAGGATCCGCTATGGAATGAAACATGGTGAGCGATCAACACAAACACATTCATAACGACCCCAAATGTGATTCATTCCTGGATACAAACGTGCCCAGAATGCTATGAAATACTGTCCTGCACACAGGGCTGGGGAGTAACGAAATACATGTAACGTCGTTACGTATTTAAAATACAAAATATGAGTAACTGTATTTCGTTATAGTTACATTTTAAATGGGTGGTAATCAAATTACAGTTACATCCGAAAAGTATTTTAGATTAAAAATCAAAGTAATCACTTTGGTAATGTCATTTATTTATTTTTATATTAATGTAAAATGATTGGAAATTTAAACCATGAGGCAACTGGTGATGCTCTGACTCGCGTGCAGCCTGTTCAAACAACAGACTATAGTGACGACTCACTAAAATGCAAGAGAAAATCAGAAAGCCAAGCATGTAATTGTCATGGAAATAAAAGGACGATTTTACTTAAATGTGAAAAAGGACGGAACATCACAGTAGGCTATGCAATTTTTGTTTACCTGCAACAAAACGTCTCTCGGCTTCAAAGGAACATCTAACCTTGAAAAAGCATCTTAAAGTAAGTTGTTCACAGTCTCAGGTTTGCAGGAGTTCTTGTTTTCTATATTTATGTATAGCCTATAGTTAAGCAATCTATCAGTCGAGGAAGAAGAGTGTTGTTTAGCCGAATATTAGCGCGATTGCAAATGTGATGCTTTTATGCAATTCATAACAAAAAGTTCATATTTAGTGACTTATTAAAAGAACAGTGTTGTCTGATTTGCTCTATAGCGCAAACAAAAATGGTTTCATACAACCACTGGTCTATTTACACTAAGCAGAAAAATTGTTTGGGATTGACATAGAAAATACACCTATGTGAGACACGTGGTGATAAGATTTGAGTTTGAATCCGCCTTATGCCGAACTCGTTCATCTCCCGTTCTTCTCCCTTTTCCCATCACATATCTGCCGCTGTTTTCAATAAGTATTAATAGCATCTAATTACTATCACTTGTTGCAAAGAAAATGCTACTTTTTTCCTACATGGTGTAAATAGAACTTATGGCTATTTATTTGCACTTAATGCAAATAACCACTGCCTTCCAAATAAATCCACATCAGAATAGTTGCGCATCTGAGAGCAACATTTGGTTCCTGAATGAAGCCGCGTATTGAACGAATCAGCTGAGAATGATTCAGTTACATTCATAAAATCACTTGCTTGATTCCTGAATGAATCAGTTCTTTTGAACAAATCGAATGATTCCATGACTCTTTCATTAAGACAGTGATTTGCCACCACCTACTGGTGGTTTTAGTTTCCTCCCATATCCCATTTTTTTATTTCTATCTTTTATTTTTATTTCTATGTTCAAAATGTTGTATTGAAAATAATAATCTTATAGCATTATTTATCCATTTATAATTGTTTTAAAAGTATTCATGCCACCCATTTTTATTTAGAGGTGGTTAACATAAAAACAAGACATCAAAGTTAATATGCCCATTACATTAAGTATTCCAAAGTATTTAGATTAAGTTACTAAAATTAAGTAATCTAACGAAATACTTTACAAAATACTTTTTAAAACATGTATTTTGTAATCTGTAACGAAATACATTTTAAAAGTAACCTTCCCAGCCCTGCCTGCACAGAATCTGATGCGAGTATAAATGACAATACAGCTAATTCCAGTGTTTTTCTGTCTCACTAGGATTTGGTGTCAATGACATGCCAGTGAAACCCAAAAGAAGTGCTTATCATTACAGCCGTCCAACCACTATCAACAGGGCAGGTACACAGATGCAAATGTTCTGGCACACAAAGTTCCCTTGAAGTGTTAATTATATCTCTATTTTTTTTTTAGTTTTTCATATTTGCCGCCCACTCTGTGACCTTTAGAATCCAATAGGACTTTGCTTCTGAAATTCACCATTCAAAGGTTTGGGGTCAGTAAGATTTTAAAAAGTGCTTTTGAAGGAAGCTCACAAAATACAGTAAAAACAGTAATAATGTGAACTATTAGTCCAATATTTTAATAAATGTTATTTATTCCATTGAATTTCCAGCAGCCATTCCTCCAGTCTGCAATGTCACATGATCCTTCAGAAATCATTCTAATATGCTGATTTGCTGCTCAAGAAACATTTCTTACTATTATAAATGTCCTTATTGTCACTTTTGATCAATTTAATGCATCCTTGCTGATTAAAAGAATTAATTTATTTAAAAAAAGCTAATCCCAAACATTTGAATATTTGTATAGTATATTAAACACTTTAATTGCAAACAATAGCATATGTTTGACGTCTTTAGTTCCTCAACCTGCTAGTGTGGCTGACATCACCCAGGAAAGTACTTCACCTTCAGGACCCAAACCTGCCACTGCCAAGTATTTACTGAAGGTATTCTCAGTTATTTTAAGTGTTTTATCACAGTGGATTTTGCTTTGAGCAACAGCTAATGTCTAGGAAAGTTTTTAAACCAGTTTTGTGGAATGTTTTCTCCAGGACTCCATCTACATCTTCCGGGAGGGAATGCTTCCTCCATACCGCCAGATGTTCTACCAGTTGTGTGATCTAGATGTAGAAAAGTAAGAACTTGTCTCGTCATATTCATTAATTCACTACAAGACCCGCCATCCTACTCCTCCTGACTTCTTTTCCCCTCTTTTTTAGAATAAAGGATATCATCCATAAGAATGATGGGAAAGAGGAAGTGTGTGATGAGAGAGATGGCTGGTGTGTGCCTCATACGGCCGATGAGCTCAGGAATATCATCTCTGGAATGATCCAACAACACGTCCGAGCCAACCGGCCAGGTAAAACACACTAAATAATGCATTGTTTATTATTAAATATAATGATAGCAAAATAATATCTACTGAATAGAAATGGGTTTGTTTGTTGTTTTTTATATCATGACATTTTTATTGTTGCAGCTTCATCCACCCAAAAGCCTGTTAGAGCTAGACCCAAAACTGTTGACAGTGGAGAGGAGGAAGACGAAGATGATGACGATGAAGAGTACAAGCCCTCTGATGGGAGCGACAATGAAATGGAAACTGAGATTGCAGATTACATGTAATTCCCCTTTATTTTTATGTATGGTACTCATAAAAGAATTGTGTAAATGTTAATGGGGAAAAAAGCAACTTTGTATACTGTTAGAAATGAGTTTTTTCCTGTTTGGATAATGTTTTTTTAACCCTCATGTACTGTTCCGGGTCAATTTGACCCGTTTTGATTTTTGAGTTGTCGGAAATATCAGTTTTTTTCTTGACATTTTGTGACTTTTCCTCATTTACATGAACATGCATGCAAAGTTTCAACACGCTCATGTGTTTTGTCCAAAAAAAAAAAAAAAAATGTTTGTACTGTTCCCGGGTCAATTTGACCCGCCTATTTTAATGCTCTAAGGCAACTCTACAGACCCAAAATCAAAACATTTCTTGGTTATATTTTGTTATTTTAGTTTTTTACAATCGTATGAAGCAAAAAAAAGTAGCTTTTCCCCACTCATTTCAATACAGAAAAATATTTTGTCAGCCAAAGATGGTAAAAATGAGCTATCATTTCTTTTTTCAATCTATCTGAAATACTATTTAACTCATGTTGTTTTTCTTGAAGTTTTGTTACTTTTTCTCGTTTAGGGTCATGAACATGCATACACAGTTTCAACACACTGATGTGTTGTGAAATGTACATACAGAAATGATTATACGTTTGTGATGTTCGTGGGTCAATTTGACCCGCATAGGCAGCCATTCAAAAGCAACTGAAATACACACAAAATAACAACATATTCCTCTGTTGTATTTCAGAGCTCCTCAACTCTAGTCCTGAAGTGCCTCCTAGTGTCAGTGCCTTGATGAGTTTAACAACTTTTTAATTTCAAAGTTTGTGAAAACAAAACTGTTTAGCCTTTTAACTGTAAGTCACAATTTTTGAGCATAGACATAAAAAAAATTTCCGGCTAAAATTGTTATAAAACTTGAATACTTCAGAGCACAGACTTAAGATTGGTATCTTTTTAAAGGTGAAACATCACAGGTTATTGTAGAAGTAAAAAACAGTTATAAAAGTAAATTTATAAAAAGTAACAGAAGTCCAAATGTATGAAAATGTAAAATATAAAAATATATAATTTTATATAAAATAGCAATTTTACAAAACATGTTTACCACCAAATCTTCAAGAAAATCAAAGCCAATCATCTGAACAAGTTTTGTGCCAAATTTTAGGTTGATATCTCAAAAAATGAACTTTTAAGTACGATTTTGTGGATGCAGTACCAAACTTTTCCACTAGATGATATACAGGGACTCTTGATTTCCATTTATTGTTTGAGTGTTCTGAACTATATATTTCCATAATTTTTTAAATATTTATGAAGTAGACATCCTATTCAGAAATAGTTTGGGCAGTAACTTTAATATTTGATTTGAATTCTATCTCTAAAACACATAAAAACATACGTATAGAATAACAGCGTGTTTGGCACCATATCACAAATGGAGAATCTATTGCTATTTATCTATTGCTCTGTCATTTCTTTGAAAAACAGTCACCATATATGAAAACTAGAGTCCGAAACCTTTCAAGTGATATATAATTTGTCAAGATTACTTTAGGTTTAGACCAAGATATTATCGTTAAAAAGTGTACAATCGCAAACATCTCACAGGTCTGGGGGAATGGCAGTCAAAAATAGTGGTTAAAAACATTTTTATAAATCATAAATTCAGACATTCATTCTTTGAATTGTGTGAAAAGTACTGATATTAAAAGTTTATTGATTGTACTTGACTGTATTTTTTTTTTTATATGTCGTAATTTTTGTAGAATTACATTGAATCCAATACGGGTCAATTTGACCCGGACCATACAGGAAGTCACCTGTTTTTGAACAGTACATGAGGGTTAAATGAACTGAATGTAAGTAAATTCTTCAAAAAAAGCACTCAACATACAGTGATAAGAGAGGTTATGACTAAGTGTTTATATATACATTATGTACATAAGTTTACACAAAAATATTAACAGTTTTCAACACTGATAATAATGAGAAATCTGTCTTGAGCAGCAAATCAGCATATTAGAATGACTTCTGAAGGATCATGTGACACTGAAGACTGAAGTAATGATACTGAAAATTCAGCTTTGTCACTTTTAAATAATAAATAATATTTCACAATATTGTTGTTTTTACTGTTTTTTGTTGTTGTTGAAATAAATGCAGCCTTTTATTTCTTATTGTATTTATTTGTAGTCAATAATTTAAGGTGAGTTTTTAGAGAAAGTGACTTTTAAAAATGAATCCAACAAATAGGTTTGACAGCTAGTCTTTTGGCAGATGGTGAGTTGACTTAATTTCTGCAAAACTGTTTTGGTTAACAAAAGTCTTTGTGGAATTATCCTGCAAGATGGCACAAATATTTTTACCACTCATAAATATTTCTCTGTAATGGAAAAATGTGTGTTTTTGAGATTACAAAAACTTTTTTTCCATGAGAGTTTAACACAACTGCACATATGTTGTCCAGTTAATACATTAATACAGGGACTGTGTACTTTAAAGATATGGCTTTGGAACACCTTGAAAAAGAGATATGATTGGGCCTGTTTATAAAAGCGGCAGAACTCGCTTCAGTGCCACACTTGCAACGACTGTCTAATGATGGCGGCGATGCTGGGAGTTTTCATCTCTGTTGCCCTCATCCTGGGCACAGCAAATGCAGCTTCTGTAAGTCATGATATTAATTAATTCAATTGATTTTAAAAACCACTTGAATGTGTATTTGTGGAAAAAAAACAAAAAAAAAAACGTATTTAACAGTTTCATAGTCAATTTTGAAAGACTTTGGGATGGAAAGATTGCATATCCATGCTATTTAAAAATCTGACTTTTTATCCTATGCAGTACAATAATATACAAACTATAAATTAGTGTAAAATATCAGTCACTGAAAAGTAATGTAGCCAAAGCCTACAGCATATCAAAGTATTGTGCATATTTTTACCTAATAATGATACAGATATAAAGCTGCTAATTTGACTGGGAAATTGTAATTCATTCTGCCTTTAGATAATGTGATATAGATCTTTTAACAATTGTATTTCCTATATTTATAATATATATTTTTTTTACACTTACATATTTTTATTATTAATAATATGTCACTTTATTATATTATGCTTAACAGTATGTAAATGTTTAACATAAAATTATGCTTAACAGTTCATTATGTTCATATATTGGAGAAGTTATTATGAAGTATTATACTTTTAATACAGGGCTCCTAAGACAGGGGTGTCCAAACTCGGTCCCGGAGGGCCGGTGTCCTGCAGAGTTTATACCTGAAGCAGCTAATCAAGCTATTACTAGGTATACTAGAAACTTCCAAATGGGTGTGCTGAGGCAAGTTGGAGCTAAACTCTGCAGGACACCAGCCCTCCAGGACCGAGTTTGGACACTCCTGCCCTAAGACATGATAATGAGGGGAAAATATGAAATGGGAAAAAAAAAAAAGATATTTTAATGATTTTGCATTATTCTGAGAAACACTGCCTTCGCTTGCAAAATGTTTGCATTCACTCACAATTTTGCACAACTTTGCATTAGCTCACAAACTTTGGAGTTCTTTGTGAGTGAATATATAGTTTCTCATGGAAACATAAAAAATTTGTGAATGTGCACAACAGTTTTGGGAGAGAGCTTAAAGCATTGAAATAATTTTTTTCCATCATATTTTTTCTAACTTGGGCTTATTTTAAACACCATCATTTTTAGTCGAGTAGCAAAACGCAGTGGTGACCGCAATTTGGCAGAACATGGTTAAAATGCTAAATATGCTGTAATGCAATTTCCACCAAAAAATGAACTCTGAACGTGTTGCAGTTGGGATCTGTGTACACCACAGGGAGGGATGGTACAGGGAAAGAGTCACAGTGTTGGACTCTTCCGCTATATGGACGTGTTCAAGGGAATCCCCTTCGCCGCTCCACCTGGCAGACTAGAGAAGCCCGTTCCTCACCCAGGCTGGGACGGTGAGTATGCCGCTCTGTTGTGCGAATATGTTTAAATGCCCAGCTAGTTCCTAAGTGAGTGTACTGACAGTGCACTGCTGCTGACTCTACCTGCACAGGTGTTCTGAAAGCCACCGACTACAGAATGAGGTGCATGCAGCTCAATCTTCTTGCTACTGATGTCATAGGCAGTGAGGACTGTCTCTACCTGAACATCTGGATCCCTCAGGGCAGCACTGGTAATGCAAACTTGTTCTAAATCACAAGACAAAACGAAAAAGTATGTTAAAGGGATAGTTCACCCAAAAATTACAGTTCTGTCATCTTTTACTCACTTTTACATCATTTCAAACTGCTGAGGAACAAAAAAGAACATTTTTTGTCCATACAGTTAAAGTCAATTGGGTCCAATGTTGCTTGACAGTGTTGTGATTGATGGGTGAACCAGCCCTTTAAGAATATTTTATTTACAAATGATTGAATTTACCCTCTCCGGCTTGACAACTTCTCCTTTGCAGTGTCTACCAATCTGCCTGTTATGGTGTTCATCTATGGTGGTGGTTTCCTGCTTGGTGGTGGTCAGGGTGCAAACTTCTTGGACAACTATCTGTACGATGGACAGGAGATCGCAGACAGAGGAAATGTCATCGTGGTGACATTCAACTACCGTGTCGGATCCCTCGGATTCCTCAGCACCGGAGATGCTGACGCACCTGGTAAGCAGCTAAGATTTCATTTGAATAAAGGTCCTACAAATAATAATAAATTATTTGTAGGGCCTTTAAATTATACATCACAGGAGGGAAAAAATATGCATCCCATAACTTTTCCCCCTAACACTGGGGAAAAGTATGAGATGAAGGAAAAATTATATCTGAATGCTTTTGTGTTCTCCGAGAAACGTTTTCATTCACTCACAAAACTTTGTGAACAGTTTCTCAGGGGAATGCAAACACACATAAAAAGCAAACAACATGCAAAATAAGAAAAAAAATGTGAAAAACAAGGCACATATGGTGATGATAAAAAAAAAAGAGATGGGAGGAAATATATTTAAATGCTTGAAAGTATGGCTAAAGTTTCTCAGGGGAACGCAATTATTTTGCTAGAGAATGCAAAGGCATTAAAATTTTAAGTATTTTCCACAAGTTCTTCACAATAGCACTAAAACAGTTTTTCTGCCACTTCATATTAATTCCACCAGACAAGCTAACCTTACCATTAAATTATAAAAATGTTATTTATAAATGTTCTCTGAACATTCAAATGTTTAAATGTAAATAAAAAAAAGTGAACGTAAAATTTAAGGGAACATTCCATTTTATCGTTTTTCAAACATCATGGGAACATTAGTTTTCAAAAGTTTTCTGAAGATTCTGAAACAAGTTTAAAAACCATTTAACATTTAAAAAACTATAAATTACGATTTGTGCTAAGAACATGATTAAAGTTCAGATAACTTTTAATGAATGTTTTGAAAGAGTTAACGTTACTGGAAGAACGTTTATTCACAACTTTGAGAGAACCTTGCCAGAACGTTTGCTAAATTTCTAAGAATGTTCCTGGGTGGAAGCTCCATTCAAACTTTTGGACCCCACTCATATATATATATATATATATATATATATATATATATATGTATGACCTGGGCATGTCCTGTTCGATAGGAAACTATGGCCTGTGGGATCAGCACGCCGCTATCTCCTGGGTATACAGAAACATCAGGAGTTTTGGTGGCAATCCAGACAACATCACCATCTTTGGGGAGTCAGCAGGGGCAGCCAGCGTGAACTTCCAGGTGCTTCATTTTTTTTCTTCAAGTCTTTGTGTGTTGTTATGGTTGCAGAGTGAGCACGTTCTCAGTAATATAGTTTCTAATTTCTGTGTGTGTCCCATCCTGCACAGATTCTTTCCCCTAAAAACAAGGGTCTGATCCGCAGAGCTATCTCACAGAGTGGTGTTGCTCTCTGTCCCTGGGCTGTCAACAGAAATCCACGACAATATGCTGAGGAGGTGAGCTTCACCATCATGAATGTCCCACATTGTCAAGTACAAAAACAGACATTGCGTACAGTACTAGCATCTGATATACAGTAAAGTGGTCGCAAAATCCTATGGAATTTGTTTAGTCTCATTCCCAGCCTTTTGCAAAATACTTTAGTGTACACTTGCTAGTGTTTTTTATAAGTTAATAATTGATGTATAGATATTACAACTTAGTTTACATCTACAATTCTTACAATTACTTCTTAAAAACTATTTGGGTATGTTCTTTTTTTGTACACCTTTAGATTGGAAGAAAGGTAGGATGTCCTACTGATAGCGGGCTGGCAGCTTGTCTGAGGAGGACAGATCCAAAGACTGTAACTCTTGCTGGGAGTGTGAAATTCAGTACATCTGCTTCTCGTAAGAAAATTTAGAGTGGCTGCTTGTGCATTTTGAACCCTTTACATACTTTTTAAAGCAATAGTTTAACCAAAATGAAAATGAATTTACTCACTGAAGGTGAGTAAACGATGATACAATTTTCATTTTTGGGTGAACTATCCTTTTAATATGGCTAAACGTCTGCTCACATTATTTTATTTCAGCTAACGTTTATTTTATTTCAAGTAACGAAACTCATTTTATTGCTTTAGTTTTAGCTATAATAACTCTGGTTCAAAACCACAGTAAATGCAATGCAATGTCAAAATATCAAATCTGACCATCTTTTCCAGATCCCATTGTACACAATTTGGCTCTGTCCCCGGTCATTGATGGTGACTTCCTCCCCGGCGAGCCTGATACCCTTTTCGCGAATGCTGCTGACATTGATTACATTGCTGGAGTTAATGACATGGATGGCCACATCTTTGCCACCCTTGACATCCCCTCTATCAACAACGCACTGGTGTCCACCCCTGTGTAAGTAATAAAGGCCTTCTGAAGCTGGAACGCTACTCTCTTGTGAATGTACATTCGACAGTTAGCGGAAGCAAGAGATTACGGTTTATAAAGTTTTAAATATGCATATTTTTCTTGTACAAATGCATCGCTTCACTTTAGAAGGCCTTTATTATTTTGCCTATTTTTTAAAGACAACTTTACAATACACTACCGTTCAAACGTTTGCCATCGGTAAAATCCCTTCTTGTTGTTGTTTTTGAAAGAAGTCTGTTATACTCACCAAGGCAGCATATATTTGATCAAATAAATTAATCATTTTTATAATATTATTGTGGAAACAGTGATACTTTTTTCAGGATTCCTTGAAGAATAGGAAGTTCAAAAGAACAGCATTTATTAAAAATAGAAATCTTTTGTAACATTATAATTAATGCATCCTTGCTGAATAAAAGTATAGAAAGTTCAAAAGAACAGCATTTGTTTGAAAGAGAAGTCATTATAAATGTCTTAACTGTCAGTTCTGATCATTGATGCATTCTTTCTGAACAAAAGTTTTAATTTATTTTTTTAAATCATACCGATCCCAAACTTTTTGAACTGTACTGCATACCTTAAAATATATTTTGTACTTTTGTACTGACAAACCAATATGTTCTGTACAGAAATCACCTGTCACGTCATTTCATGGGGCTTTTAATGGTCATGATTTTAAAAAAAACTGCTGTTGATTTCTAACAGGGAGGAAGTCAGGGCTCTCTCGATTGCCCTGTCTCAATCTAGAGGAACAGATGCTGGTATTGCAACTTATGAGGAGTACACAGTCAATTGGGGTAGCAAACCTAGTGATGCGGACATTAAGAAAACAGTTGTGGACATGGAGACGGACTACATCTTCCTGGTGCCAACCCAAGCAGCCCTGTACCTCCACTCTGACAATGCCAAGTAAGACCTCATCTTCTTATTTACTGATCTCAAAAATGAAACTGAATAGTAGAAACCTTAAAAACAACCTTTCTTTCCCCATTAGATCTGGACGAACCTACTCCTACCTGTTCACTGAGCCCTCTCGCATACCTCTCTTCCCACTCTGGATGGGTGCCGATCACGCTGATGACCTTCAGTATGTGTTTGGGAAGCCTTTCACCACTCCTCTGGGCTACTTCCCTCGCCATCGTGACGTCGCCAGATACATGATTTCCTACTGGACCAATTTTGCTCAAACTGGGTATATAAAGATTAAAATACTTACAATATTACAATACTTCATCATATTCCACATATGGTACTAACTATAATAACCCTATATGTCATTTCTAACTTCCCTCATTGTCTGTCTTCTTTTCTCCATCACAGTGACCCTAACAAAGGTGAATCCAGTGTTCCTGTAACCTGGCCCGAGTTTGTCAGCAATGGCCATCAGTACCTGGATATCAACAACAAGATGAACAGGGACAGCGTGAAGCAGATGTTGAGAACACGCTTGGTTTACTACTGGACTACCGTCTTTGCCGGCTTCCCTAGCGTCCAGAAGAACTGAACACTACCAACCCGACTAGACAATCATGTAGCCATTTTAACAGTGAACATGATGCTAAGATTCATGCAATAAACAAAATATATGATGATCAAAACAAGCTGTTATGTTTTCTGTATTAACTTGACATTACCTCAAAAGAATGCAATGCTGTTTTGTGCTCTAAAAAGCTAAGAGCATGTTTCCTGAAAATAACATTTTCTTATCAGTTAACATCATTTCTCTGATTCGTATAAGCTCAGATAACTCCACTACATTAATACAGCTATATAGCGATATTGCGGATAAATGTGAAGACACATAACCCAAAACAATAGCAGGGCCCTGAACCAACTCCTTCTGGTGCTATCAGTCCCCTTCAAGATTGAATTTAGTCAGGACCTCACTGGAACAAAACATTGACATAAAATATATATATCTACAAGGACAGCAAACCTGAGCTAATATTGAACATCTGAAGCACATAATGAAGCTGTAAACCCAAAAAAGGGACAAATGCATACTATATGTGATGGTGAACACATGAGGGTTGCCGACTCATGCAATTAACTTTTCTCATGCTCTCACGCCACACATTCATTTTCTCATGCAGTCAAAAGCACCCTCAGGCAATAGTGTAATAATAGGATATTGGCGAAAGAGTCAAAAGGTTCTATTTACAACGTGTTTTCATAGCGCTGAGCAATGTAGCCAATCACAGACATATCTGTTGATTTCTTGAACAGATATGATAGGCCATTGCGTTCACTAACTCTAAATGCCGGATTTTTTCCTCTCACTGTAACACAATGTAAATAAGAGGTTCATTGATTCTAAAGGAACTTTGTGAGATCGCGATGAACTGAAGTAAGTGACACCATTTTAGTCATTATAAAGTAAGGGCTATTTGTGCACTTTCTAGGCTAAATATAATCCATTCAGAATTTGAATAAAAGTTTTGTTTTTGGCGCTGCTAATGGCCATATACCCTATACAAGCAAAATAATAAAGAGAAAAATAAAATTTCTCAAAATAGATGTTCAAGCAATGCAGACTTATAGATCAATAGAAAAATATTTTTTAAATGCGGTTGCAATTATTTATAAAAGTAATGACTAGTGAATCTTGCAGTTCTTTCACTGTACATTACTATTCTTATTGTGGTAAAAAAGGTAATAGTTTTGCAGTACTGCAACAGTTATTTGATATAATTTTATGATAAGAACACAGTGCCATCATGACGTTAACTACTAGGCATGTCCAGATATCAGACAGGTGTTTTATAAATAAATATTTTTGGGATATAAATATCTAAAATAAAAAACAACCCCAAATAACCTCTCACCCAACCTGCTGTGGGAATTCTCACTCAAAGTTGAACTCTAAAGTTGGCAGCCCTGTAACCTTCATAAACTCTGGCATAGTTGCCTGCTAACATGACTCACCAAAACGCGGCGGTGACGGAAGACTGGAGAATTACCACCTGTTTATCCAAATGGCTGGTACAGGGTTTTAGACTCCTACATGCTGAAAAGAGGAGATGTGAAGAGTGTGACAGTGCTAAGTAAGAAAACCTACAAAAACTGTAAATAAAACTGCGCAGGGCTGTGTTTCCCAAAAGCAACTATGGTCGCAAGTTCTGTCATTACTAATAGAGTTCAATGGAACTTGCGAGCATAGTTACCCTACGATGGTTTTGGGAAACGTACCCCAGGTCAGGTGAGGTAAAATCACTGGGGAATGTCCCCCAGTTTTATTTCTCATTTTTGCAGCAGTCAAACTGTCATGGGATCCCTCACTGATCAAATAATAACACAGAAGCTACTATATAAAACACTTCAAAGCAGAACATGGGGGAAGAACATTATAAATCAACACGGGACGTGTAAATGTTGGTTGACGTACGTACTGTATGCGTCAGTGGACGCATTCTTGCAAAACGCACATTTTTTTATAAGTTGAATGTACTGTATACTGGAAGCAAAGGGAACCCAAGTGTGTGTACTGTGCCTAAGTTGCACCCCATCTAAACATTTCTGAAATGAGGAGATGCCTCCCACACTTAACAGTTAATGATTAATGAATTACAGACCGCCAGTGTTTCCCTATGAGACGCCACACATTTTCAGCCATGTGTTTTCCTACTGTGCTGCAGACGCAGATCTGAGACTGAAATAGCTTTCCATTGACTGTTTTGGAGCCAGAAGGGTTTTCAGGTCAAGAACAGAAACACTCATTTTGATCCTGACTGATATCAGTAATGTAGCCGTTTTGTCGCATGTTACATCCCAGCAGGCACACAACGTCATAAGACGTTGATATTTGGTTAAATTTCGGTTGCGATGTCGGGTGACCAAAATTCAATGTAAATTCAACGTCTAATGTCAATGTTAAATTGATATCCAATACCGACTTCAGCTGACGTTGATATTTTGTTGTTTTTACATTGTGTAACCAAAATCCAACGTTAAGTCAACATCAAATTGACGTCAAATACTGATGTCAACCCGATTTTCATTTTCAACCACAATGCAACGTCAATTCGACGTTATATAGACGTCCAGTGCATGCTGGGATGCACAGAGAAAAAGCTTATGGCCGAATGTTTTTACTAAATGGATGGATGCGAGGTTGATCACTAATTATTCCATATGCTGATTAATTGTTTCAGCTCAACACGGTATCTCCAATGTCATAAACTGATTAAATTTGATTACACACACACCTAATGATAAACTGTAAATATTGCATGAGAGAGATATGGCTGGTGTGTGCCTCATAGGAATATAATCTCTGGAATGATCCAACAACACGTCCGAGCCAACCAGCCAGGTAAAACACACTAAATAATGCATTGTTTATTATTAATATAATAATAGCAATATAATTTGTATTAAATAGAAATGACAGTGACATATGAAGTGACATTTTATTGTTGCAGCTTCATCCACCCAAAAGGGTTTAAGAAGTAGACCCAAAACTGTTGAGTTGTGTATCAGTTCTATTTTTTATCTTTATTTATTTATTTTTATCCAAGACTTTAAGGTGAGTTTGTACAGAAACAGAATTTCAAAAATGAATCCAACAAATAAGTGTGACAACTAGTCATTTTGGCAGATGGTGAATTTCTTTAAAATGGCACACATATTTTTACTATTGATAAATATTTCTCTGTAATGGAAAAATGTGTCATTGAGATTGCAAAAAAAACATTTAATGAACACCACACAAATTTTCCATGAGACTTTACCACAACTCCACACATGCTGTCCAGTTAATACAGGGACTGTGTACTTTTAAGATACGCTTTGGCACACCATGTAAGAGAGATATGATTTGGCTTGTGTATAAAAGTGGCAGAACTCCCTTCATTGCCACACTTACAGCGACTGATGATGATGATGGCGATGCTGGGAGTTTTTATCTCTGTTGCCCTCATCCTGGGCACAGCAAATGCAGCTTCTGTAAGTCTTCTGTATGTTTAACAGTTCATTATGTTTGTGTAGTAGTTTAGTTTAATGATATAGCTATTGTGAAGTATTATATTACTAAATAACTATATCACTATATCTATTTTAACTTTTCATACAGGGTACTTAAGGAGAGGATAACGGGTAAAAATTATGAAATGGAAGGAAAAAATATATTTTAATGATTTTGCATTCTTCTGAGAAACTTTGCCTTCATTTGCAAAACTTTTGCGTTCACTCACAACGTTTTTACTTTTCCACAAGAAACTGCATTCATTCGCAAAACTTTTAAGTTCTTTGTGAGCGAATATAAAGTTTCTTGAAAAATGAACTGTGAACGTGTTTCAGTTGGGAACTGTGCAAACCGAAGGAGGGACGGTACAGGGAAAGAGTCAGAGTGTTGGACTCTTCCGCTATATGGACGTGTTCAAGGGAATCCCCTTTGCAGCTCCAACTAGCACACTAGAGAAGCCTGTTCCTCACCCAGGCTGGGACGGTGAGTATGCCTATCTGTTGTGCAAGTTTGTCAAGATGTTTTCAGGCACAGCTAGGGCCTAAAATATGTGAGTGTATTGACAGTGCACTGCTGCTGACTCTACCTGCACAGGTGTTCTGAAAGCCAATGACTACCAAAAGAGGTGCATGCAGCTCAATCTTCTTGCTACTGATGTCATGGGCAGTGAGGACTGTCTCTACCTGAACATTTGGGTTCCTCAGGGCTTATCTGGTAACACACACTTTGTCTAAATCACAAGACAAAACAAAAAGTATGTTAAAGGGATAGTTCACTCAAAAATTACAATCCTGTCATTATTTACTCACTCTCATATCATTCCAAACTGCTGAGGAACACAAAAGAACATACAATTAAAGTCAGTTGGGTCCAGTATTGTTTGACAGTGTTTGATGGGAGAGTTTGGGATTTTTAATGGGTGAACTAGCCCTTTATTTACAAATATGGTGTCAAAAATGAATGAATTTACCCTGTCTGGCTTGACACCTTCTACTCAGCAGTGTCTACCAATCTGCCTGTGATGGTGTTCATCTATGGTGGTGCCTTCCTGCTTGGTGGTGGTCAGGGTGCAAACTTCTTGAACAACTACCTGTATGATGGAGAGGAGATCGCAGACAGAGGAAGCGTCATTGTGGTGACATTCAACTACCGTGTCGGATCCCTCGGATTCCTCAGCACCGGAGATGCTGATGCACCTGGTAAGAAACTGTGTAAAAGATTTCATTTGAATAAAAGTCCTACAAATATTGCAAATATATAATGATTTTTTCCTCTCATCCACTGTTTTTCCCATCACATATTATGGGGACATGCAAAAAAACAAAACTAAAATACAAGCATTTTCATTCAAATAAAAGTTGTCTCAGACATACCTAAATGCACAAGGTGACATTAAAAACAAATAAATGGGAGGAAAATTATATTTATGTGCTTTGCTTTTTCTTGCAAAATATTTGTCAAAACTTGTGTGATGGAAATAATATTAGGTGGGAGGAAAAACTATATTTGAATGTTTTTGTGTGCTTTTGTGAGCAAACGCAAAGTTTCTTGGGGGAACGCAATACTTCTGCATAAAAATGTGAAAGCATTTAAATATAACTTTCCCCCATCTCATATTTTCTGGCTTGCAAAACTCTCGCAAATGTATTGTGTTCCCTTGGAAAACTTGAAATACACATTTTCTTCTCACCTCACATTATTTCCATCATACAAGTATTGCAAGAAAACGCAAAAGCATTGCAATATAAGTTTTCTGCGGTTTCAGTCTCAACCTATGAGAACATGAACACATGGACTTCAATCTCCAGAGCTGCTCTGAGACTCACTTCATCAGCTTTACACCGTTTCATTTGAGAAAAAAAAACACTGTTAAATATACACTGAAACTGAAAGTAAAAGATGACCTAGACGACAAAAAAACTAACCTTCACGACGAACCGTCAAAATAAAAGTCCGGCTTAATTTAAAGAAATTATGAAAGAAATATTTTACTAATATAATACAATATATTATTAATAATATTTTTTTAAGGAATATCATACATCCAAGGTATTTTTTCATTAATTTATACAGTCCTGTTGTGCAGCATCATGGTAAATGAATATTGTGATAATATTTTTGGGCATATCATCCAACATTATACATGATTAAATATATTGTAACTTTAAATGAATGTTCTATTAATATTACTGGAAAAAACTTTTTTTTTTTTAATTACTTTGAGGGAACCTTGCCAGAATGTTACCTGTTAGCTGGACAGAAGCTCCATTCAAACTTTTAGACCCCACTGTATTCATGTATGTATATACGAACTGATTGATTGTGGTATTTACATAATGACCTGGGCATGTCCTGTTCGATAGGAAACTATGGCCTGTGGGATCAGCACGCCGCTATCTCCTGGGTACACAGAAACATTAAGAATTTTGGTGGCAATCCAGACAACATCACCATCTTTGGGGAGTCAGCAGGGGCAGCCAGCGTGAACTTCCAGGTGCTGCATTAAAAAATAAATAAATAAATAAATAAAAATCACTGGTTTATTTCCTATTTTTGCTTGCATGCTTATGTATTACATTTTAATGGCTGAGTCTTTAATGTTTTCACTCTAAATCTGATGGCAACAGATTTACATAAGTGTGTAATTTATTAGCATGAAAACCATGAGAGGTTCTCAGTAATATAGTTTCTAATTTCTGTGTCCCATCCTGCACAGATTATTTCCCCTAAAAACAAGGGTCTGATCCGCAGAGCTATCTCACAGAGTGGTGTTGCTCTCTGTCCCTGGGCTGTCAACAGAAATCCACGACAATATGCTGAGGAGGTGAGTTTCATTTTTACGCATTAGAAACAGACTTGGTACATTGCATACAGTACTAGCATTTGATATAAAGTGGTCGCAAAATTCTATGGAGTTTGTTTACTCTCATTCCCAGGCTTTTGAAAAATACTTGCTAGTGTTTACTTAGTGAAGTCATCTGTTCTGTTTCACATACAGACTGACATTTCAATGTTTTTTTGTTAGTTAATAATTAATGTATAGATATCACAACTTGGTTTATGTCTGCAATAATTACAAATACAAATATTTCTTTAAAACTATATGGGTAAATTCTCTTTTGTGCACCTTTAGATCGCAAGAAAGGTAGGATGCCCCACTGATAGCGGGCTGGCGGCTTGTCTGAAGACGACAGATGCAAAGACTTTAACTCTTGCTGGGACTGTGAGCTTAAATGGATCTGCTTCTCGTAAGAAAATTCAGAGTGCATTTTAGCCCTTTTAAAATGCTTTTTAAAGCAATTAAAATTTATTTACTCACTCTCATGTTCCAAACCTGCATGGCTAGTCGCCCTTTTCCATGCAATTACAAAGAACAGGGAAGCCAATATTTTCAGTGAATAAGTCTGTGAAGAAGGGATTGAAACAACATGAGGGTGAATAAATGATGCCAGAAATTAATTTTTGGGTGAACTCTTCCTTTAATATAGCTAAATCTCTGCTAAAACCAAATGCAATGCAAAGTCAAAACATCAAATCTGACCATCTTTTCCAGATCCCATTGTACACAATCTGGCTCTGTCCCCGGTCATTGATGGTGACTTCATCCCCGACGAGCCTGAAACCCTTTTCGGAAATGCTGCTGACATTGATTACATTGCTGGAATCAATGACATGGACGGCCACATCTTTGCCACCATTGACATCCCCTCTATCAACAACGCACTGGTGTCCACCCCTGTGTAAGTGTGCTACATTAAAAAGTCTGGAAACATTTTGAGAAATTCTAAAGAATTAAATTCTAAAGAATAAAAGAACAATATGAAAACACCTGTCAAGTCATTTCATGTGGCCTTTAATGGTCCAAACTTGAAAACACAACATGATTTCCAAAAACTGCTATTGATTTCTAACAGGGAGGAGGTCAGGGAGCTCTCGATTGCCCTGTCTGAATCTAGAGGACTAGATGCTGGTATCGCAACTTATGAGGAGTACACAGTCAATTGGGGGAGCAAACCTAGTAATACGGATGTTAAGAAAACGATTGTGGACATTGAGACGGACTACATGTTCCTGGTGCCAACCCAAGCGGCCCTGTACCTCCACTCTGACAATGCCAAGTAAGACCTCATCTTCTTATTTACTGATCTCAAAAATGAAACTGAATAGTAGAAACCTTAAAAACAACCTTTCTTTCCCCATTAGATCTGGACGAACCTACTCCTACCTGTTCACTGAGCCCTCTCGCATGCCCCTCATATACCCAGTCTGGATGGGTGCCGATCACGCTGATGAACTTCAGTATGTGTTTGGGAAGCCTTTTGCCACTCCTCTGGGCTACTTCCCTCGCCATCGTAAAGTCGCCAGATACATGATTTCCTACTGGACCAATTTTGCTCAAACTGGGTATGTAAACATTAAAATGTTTATAATACTACAGTATTAAAATACTTCACCTTGTTCCACTATAATGTATAGAAACAATTATTATATATATATAGAGAGAGAAAGAGAGTTAATGATTTAGTATATTATATTTCAGTTAAAGGAATAGTTCTCCCAAAAATGAAACTTTACTCACACTCTGGCTATTCAAAATATAGATGAGTTTGTTTCTTCATCAGAACACATTTGAAGAAATTTAACATTACATCACTCACTCCAATTCTGTTCTGATGCAGAAACAAACTCATCTACATCTTGGATGGCCAGAGGAAATTTTCAGCAATTTTCTTTTTTGTTTTTTGGGGGGGGGGGGGTGAACTATTCCTTTAGCATTCATTTTATTTCAAGTATCGAAAATAATTTTAGTTTTAATTAACTATAATAACTCTGGTGCCACTTGCGGTGCATGATGATGGCTATATGTCATTTCTAACTTCCCTCATTGTCTCTTTTTTTCTCCATCACAGTGATCCTAACAATGGTGAGTCCAGTGTTCCTGTAACCTGGCCTGAGTTTGCCAGCAGTGGCCATCAGTACCTGGATATCAACAACAGTATGAACAGGAACAGCGTAAAGGAGATGTTGAGAACGCGTTTGGTTTACTACTGGACTACCGTCTTTGCCAGCTTCCCTAGCGTCCAGAAGAACTGAGCGCTACCAACCCGAATGGAAAATTATGTCGCCATTTTAGCAGTGAATATGATGAAGATTCATGCAATAAACAAAATATTTGATGATCAAAACAAGCTGTCATGTTTCCTGTATTAAATTGCCATGACATCAAAAGAATACAATGGTGTTTTGTGCTCCAATAAGCTGAGAAAAAGTTTACTGAAGATAACATTTTCTTACCATTTAACATCATTTCTATGATTCCTATAAGCTCAGATAACTCCACGACATTAATGCAGCTATATAGCGATATTGTGGATAAATGTGGAGACACATAAACCAAAATGATACAAGGACCCTGAATCAACTCCTCCTGGTGCTATCAGTCCCCAAGACTGAATTAAGTCAGGACCTCACTGGAACAAAACATGGACATAGAACATATATATATCTCTAGAAGGACAGCAAACCGGAGCTGACATTGAACATCTGAAGTATATAATGGAGCTGTAAACCCAAAAAGAGTGACAAATGCATACTGTATGTGTTGGTGAACACATGAGGGTTGCCGACTCACACACCTGACACTTTTCTCATGCTCTCACGCCACACATCCATTTCTCACACAGTCAAAAGCACCCTCAGTTAAATATAGGGGTGCTCCGATTGATCGGCTACCGATCACTATCGGCCGATAATCGCTTGGGGATGTTTGATCGGCGGTCTCTAAAAAGGCCGGCGGTGCATCATGTCTTCAGCAGTACAGAGATCGTTTTTCCACTGCACGCACTGAATTAAAGTAACAGCGCATTGTTTGCAGTAAATATGAACATGAATTGACACAAAAATGTAGTAATAACCATAAATGCATATAATTAAAGTCTACTGTGTTTCACAGTCAACACATAGGGCTTTTTGGCTAGGTTTAAAGGGAAAGAGCACTTTTTGATAAGGCAATAATAAATGGTTCTAGTGGAGGTAGAAAAAGAAAGTTCTTTATGAACTGCAGGACTGCTTGTAATAAAGATTTAAATCCAAAAGGAAAGGCAGTAGAGCTGACTGTTTCTGTCAATGGTAAGTTTGTGGTAACGTAAGAAAAGTAGTTTAAGGCCCAGTTTCACCACAGGGTTTAGAATAAGGCAGGATTAGGCCATAGTTCAATTAGGACATTTAAGTAATTTTTATAAACATGCTTAGAAAAAACATTACTGGTGTGCATCTTGAGACAAAACAAAGGCACTGATATGCTTTATGATCAGTCAGTGCAAGTTTTTTTCAGTTGAAACAGCTCAGAATTACATTTTAGTCTGGGACTAGGCTTAAGCCTTGTCTGTGAAACCGGGGGTAAATGTTTTGACACTTGAGCAACTTAATATATATATCTAGAAGTAAATGCAAAAGTAAAAAGCATTGAATAATGTGTTGCTTTGCTTATATTTATTGTGTTTAAACACGTCTATGAAAGACTGTATTACTGTACTGTTTAAAAAAATAATCACAATGCTGAAAAAGCATTTTCTGTGACAATGTTTGGATTTGAAATCAATATAATGGATAAATGTTGTGTTTGTGGTAAACAGCCACAGATCAGTTGCAGTCTGCAGACTCCTGTGTGAAAGCACAATCAGTGCTGCTTCTGCACCGCTTACGTACCGCACACGGACTGCATACACACTGCAAACGGAGTAGGCCTATGTGTGAACCTGGCATAAAAGGCCACCTCATATACAGCTCACAAAATCAGGCTTGTGCTTTGTGTAAGCTATTGCATGATTGTAAAAATAAAAATAATGCACTGCATGATCAAACATTTAGAAGAGATACATATATATTTTTGAGAAATGTCTAAAAAATGCCCCCTCCACCCCTCAAATTAAAAAATCCCCTCTCACAAGAGTCACCTAAAGGAGGAATTCATTCTCAAAAATGAAATTCAGGCCCTGAATAAATGTCAAAAAAATCCTGATTGGAGTATCACTATAAATAATTCTACATAATAAAAAGAAGGCTTTAAAAAGATCGGTATCGGTGATCGGATCAGCAGATACTGCTTTCTGTGATGGGCAATCGGTGATGGGCCTCAAAAATCCTGATCGGTGCACCCGTAGTTAAATAGTTAAATAACTGTAATAATAGGATATTGGAGAAACCAATTCGGTAAAGGCTGCAGTGCAAATTTGTGTTTGCGCTCTGGAAAGCATCAAAAGATTCTATTTACAAGGTGTTTTCGTAGCGCTGAGCAATGTAGCCAATCACAGACATACCTGTTGATTTCTTGAACACCTATAATTGGCCATTGCGTTCACTCACCCCTAAACGCTGGATTTTTTTCCTGCATGCTCCCGAATCCTTCCACTGTAACACAATGTAAATAAGAGATTCATTGATTATAAAGGAACTTTGTGAGAAATTTTCATGTCAAAATATGTTTTAAACGTGGTTGCAATTATTTATAAATGTAGGGCCTAATGACTAGTGAATCTTGCAATTCCTTCACTGTATATTGCTATTCTTGTTGTGGTAAAAAGTCACTAGTTTTGCAGCACATTTATTTGTTATTTGACAATTTTATGATAAAAACACAGTACCATTATGACGTTAACTACTAAGCATGTCCAGATGTCAGACAAATCTCTGCTGACAGGTGTTTTATATATATTTTTTGTATATAAATTAGTGCTGTCAAAATTAGCGCATTAACGTAGGCGATTAATTTTTAACTTTTAATTTTTGACAGTCAAACTGTCATGGGATCCCTCATTGATAGAAAAATAACGCAGAAGCTACTATATAAAACATATTAAAGCAAAACGTGGGGGAAGAACATCATAATACAACACGGGACGTGTAAATGTTGGGTGACATACAATACATACTGTATGGACGCGTTCTTGCAGAGTGCGCATTATTTATAAGTTGAATGTATACTGGAGACTCACGCCATTGACACTTTTCAAGCTCTCATGCCACACATTCAGTTTCTCATGCAGTGAAAAGCACCCTAAGTTGAAAATGTAATAACAGGATATTGACGAAACAGATTTGTTAAACGCTCCATTTGTGTTTGCCCTCTAGAGAACATCACATTTCTATTTACAACGTGTTTTTGTAGCGTTGAGCAATGTAGCCAATCACAGACATATCTGTTGATTCTTTGAAAACCTCTGATTGGCTATTCCATTCAAATGAGTCAGAATTCAGTCACGGCTAAATGCTGGATTTTGTTTTGCATGCTCACATGCACGTATCCTTTCACTGTAATACGATATAAATAAGAGGTTATAAAAGAACTCTGTGAGAATACAATGAACTGAAGTTAGTGACAGCTTTTCAGTAAATATATAGGAAGGGCCATTTGCGCACTTTCTAGGCTAAATATAATCCTTTCAGAATTTGAATAAAAGTTTTGTTTTTCGTGCTGCTAACGGCCATATACCCTGTACAAGCAGCAATGTTTTGGGAGTGACATATAAATCCCTCATCCCTCACATTTTTGAATGGGAGAAAAAATATAATTTGTTGAAATAGATGTTCATTAAGCAATGTAAATGCAGACTAATAGAATAATATAAAATATTTGAATTTTCGTGTCGAAATATTTTTTAAATGCATTTGCAATCATAATAAATAATAAATAATAAATTCTCACTCCCAAGTTGAACTCAAAAGTTTGCAGCCCTAATCACTAATTATTTCATATACTATTTATTGTTTTGAGCACATGGTACATGGTGCTAGTATCTCCAATGTCCTAAACTGATTACATTTGATTGCACACACACCTAATGATAAACAGTAAATATTCCATGAGAGAGATATGGCTGGTGTGTGACTCACAGGAATATCAACTCTGGAATGATCCAACAACACGTACGAGCCAACCAGCCAGGTAATACACACTAAATAATGCATTGTTTATTATTAATGTAATAATAGCAAAATAATATGTATTAAATAGAAATGGATGTTTGTTTTTTTACCCATCCACCCAAAAGGCTTTAAGAACTAGACCCAAAACTGTTGCGTTGTGTATCAGTTCTATTTTTTCAGTCTTTATTTATTTATTTATTTATTTTTTTGTATTTATTTATTTATTTGTTTTTGGGGGTTTTTAGCCGAGACTTTAAGGTGTTTTGTACAGAAACTGAATTTCAAAAATGAATCCAACAAATAAGTGTGACAGCTGGTCATTTTGGCAGATGGTGAATTAATTTCTTTAAAATGGAACAAATATTTTTACCATTCATAAATATTTGTCTAACACACAGTGTCTGCCAATCTCATGTTAATCTTGAGTACCTTCATATCTCCGAAAAGTCTTTAATTTTATCGGATTTATAAAAGACAGGTACAGCTGAAAGTAGTCAAGCTCCTGGAGACGTGCCGTGGACGGAGATAAAGAGTTGCGAGCCTGCTCAGCTTTTGTGTAGCGATCGTCTACAAGCTGTGACATCGACATAAATAAAACAGGAACAAAAACTTTACTGTCTTAAATTAACTATGGCTAAAAATCAGATCCAGCCATATAGCTACAGTCAATCCAGAATCAGATGCCGACGACTTCCATAACCCCAAAGAAGCACGTTGACAGGTGTGCTCTTGCTCTCGCTCTATTGGTAACTACAGAACTTGCGTCCATAGTTGCTTTTGGGAAACGCATCCCTGGTTGATGTGTGTGTGCGTGTTCTTCCTGGAGAAGTGCCCACACAGGGAATTCCACCCTTTATGACATCATACAGGGCCATACTCGAAAAAAAAACTTTCCGAAAATTACACAAACCCTGGAGGAGTGTCTTTGGCACAAAGATGTCCGACCCACTTTTTAAAAGTTTGTTAAAAAAAAAGAACTTTAGCAGTGTTAATAAGTCAGAACGCATGAAATAGCGTTGGACATCCCCTTTAAATATAACTTTCCCTCCCACATCATTTTTTTTGCTTGCAATACTCTTGCAAATGTATTGCACTCCCTAAAGAGACTCGAAACACACTTTTTCCTCCTACATTCTCTGATGTTCAAAACGTCCAGATTTTAAATGTTTAATGTTTTAAATGTTTTTTGTTTTTTTTTTGTAAAGGAACATTCCATTTTGTCATTTTGCATGGGAACATTACTTTTGAATGTCTAAAAGTCTAAAAAAAAAAATTAACATTTAAAAAAACAGTAGACGAACATAACAGAAAATAACATTCCATGAATTCTGTATAAATTATGTTTTTGTGCTAACGCTTTGAGAAGGATTGGGTGATAAAACGATATCATATCGAGATCGCAATAAAATTTATGTCCATAATGATGATAAGCTCTGGACATTTTTTACTCGATATGGATTAATCTAACAGTCTATCACACTGCCAAAGTAAAGGCGACAGCAGCCAGTGAGTGCAGGTCGCTAATAAGTCTGCATGTTCTGCATGCCTCTGTGTGAATGAATGGCACAATTTGGTCTAATACACAAACTTGTGGCGTTTTCAGCGTGTGTCTCAACCTATGAGGACATAAACACATGAACTTCAGTCTCCAGAGCTGCTCTGAGAGTCACTTCACCAGCTTCACTGAGATCATTTCATTTGAGTGTCAAATACACACTGAAACTGAAAGTAAAACTCAAAAGACTTACACAAAGAACCGTCAAAATAAAAGTCCGTTTTAATTTAAAGAAATTATGACAGAAATATATTACTCTTATAATATATTTTATTAATAATTTAATATATTTTAATATATTTTATTAGTACTTTATTAATAATAATAATATTAATATTTCAATAATATTATTATTTATTAATATATTATATATTTATTAATATATATTAATAATATTAATATTTTAAGGAATTTCATACAACTAAGGTATTTTTTCATTCATTTATAAAGCTCTGTTGTGAGGCAACTTTCTTGACAATAAAAATGCAATGTTTTGTTGTAAATTCATTTAATTTAGTTAAATTTTAAAAGAATCCTCAAACTGTTAAAGTTTCATTAATTCATTTCATTAGATGCCATATTTTATGATAAATTTGTATTAACTCATAAAACACATAATCCAGACAAAATAAAAATAAAAAATAAAAAATTTAGGGGAAAAAATGGATTTAATAGGTTCCTAATTAAAAGATATCTTGCTCTGTGGAGTTTAATTGTGAACAAACAAAGTTATGTTTACATTTATTCTCAAGCTTTAACAAACACGTGGAAAGTACTTCCTTCTCCATTAATGGTAAATATATATTGTGGTAATAATTTTGGCCATATCGCCAAGCCCTATACCTGATAATTTTGAATGATTGTTCTATTAACGTTATTGGAAAAATGTTTTCTAATAACTTTGAGAGAACCTTGCCAAAATGTTCCCTGTTAGATGGATAGAAACTTTTGGACCCCGTTGTATTCATGTATGTTTATGGATTGATTGATTGAAGTATTTTAAATGATGACCTGGGCATGTCCTGTTAAATAGGAAACTATGGCCTGTGGGATCAGCACGCCGCTATCTCCTGGGTACACAGAAACATCAGGAATTTTGGTGGCAATCCAGACAACATCACCATC
>JAFVLL020009632.1:0-10315 GCA_021397915.2 Tor tambroides | reverse complement strand
AGGTTTAGGGGCGGGGTTAGGTGTAGGTCATTCGTACAAATTCATACGAATTGGCAACTCGTAAAATACGTACGACTTAGCAAAAATCGTATGAATTTGTACGAGTGAGGTCGTACGAATTTGTACGAATTAGCCACCTCGTAAAATATGTACGAATTGCCGTGAGATCGGGCTGGACTTTCTGACAACACATCAGAGGCACCAACATGCCTCACGTCACACGGCTCATGCGGCTCACAGGGAGAGGCACCTGCCAATCACACACACTCGCTCCACATACACACCTTTTTGTCTCCTCTCTAATAGCTTCCACTGTGTCTTGCTACCCAGAATGCACTGCTGCTGTTCTCTGTAATGAGTGGCTCTGAGTTCCTGGGACAGGCCAGGTGCTGTCTCAATCATATAAACAACCCAGTCATTTTTAAAGTCTTATTTTCCCTATAGGGAACAGTCTTCTGCCTCTCACTTCAAATTTAGTGGAAAAAAAACAAACATTTGCATACAGTGAAACAAAACTGTAAAAAAAGACACCATGAAGCAAACAAACCAGCAAAACTATCTACCAACGCATGTAGCAGAGATATTTGTGGTGACATTTCCAAACTAGATTTTATTCTACAATACTGTAAAACTTTCAGCATGTTTTGTCAAAACATCACACATCTTGCACAAGAAGATCAAAATGTGGCAAATTTAAAGGGTAATCAAATTTTCAGACAGCAAATGAGGTAATTAAACTTAATAAGGTGCTATTTTGTCTTTTTTTCTGTCCTTTGAGGAAGTAGAAAGCTGGCAGAGATGGCTGTACGCGTGTCTAAGTTGAGTTCTGTCTGAATTCATTTAGGTTAATGAGAAAGAAAGTGTTCCAGATGTACCACATTTAGCAACACGCTGGTTTCGCTTTGAGTATACAGGAACGTTTGAGTCTCAGAATAACTACGCTGCTCACACATGAGCTGAATACGCTTGTCAGTTACTGTTAGAACTGTTCCTATTGCTAAATACAGTTCTGTTCATACACCGATTTCTGTAACCAAAATGATTTGCACCTGTATAAAAAAAATATATTTGCTGAAATATGTTTTAAAATATATTTATGTAAATATAGATTCTACCAATATATCTTTTGGCCATTTTTAAAATATTTTAGAAAATATATTTTATATAGATATTATACTTTATATAAATTTACTTTTTATGTTAACATATTACACATGTGAATAAAAACCAGAAAAACAATCTGCAATGTTCCAAAAATGACAATGTTACAATATATAATATTGTACATTATTAAATCATTATGAATATAGTTTTGATCTCCAGTATGCTATTTCATCCACATCCATAGTTATTCTAAATGGAAGCAACTGAAAATTTATTTTCTTGCTCCTGAAATACATTTTGAAATATATTTTGGTATGTCAAGGTTAAAACTAAATACATTTTCCATTTCAAAAATAGATTTAATTGAGCTTCACTATTTACAACATATATTTAAAATATATTTTGGCCAGTTGTTTTACTGTGGGTATGAAGAGAAATGCACACAAACACCAAAATGTGACGTACCTATGGCATAAAATGTCTGTGTTATTATTTGCTGAATAAACAACAGTGTCTGCTTTCTCAGCCTATAAATGGGAGTGTTGTCTGGAAAAGAGCAAGACAAAGAGTCTGAGAATAAGTTGGAGAGCAAGACAAAAGTCCCGCTTAAGTGCTTGAGCCGAGAAGAAAGAAAATAAAACAAAGAACCAGAAAGAGTTGATGAAAACCAGTGGGAGCTGGCCTAAATAGTTTCGAATAAATATTTAAACCTTAAAGACACATTTCAAAGTCTTGAACTTCGCTATTGTTTTCTGTTACTATGGTCACAGGCGTTATTCAAGGTTATTGCGAGTTTGGCTTCAGTTAACTGATCATAAAGACAGTGTTTGATCAAATCTGTTTTTTGTATATAGAGGAAAATTTGAATGTTACACTGTTGGTAAAATAGTTATAAATCGCAAAAGCAGTCTATATGTCAAGAAGCTCAACTGAATGAGATTTTGAATTGATATTTGACACTACTTATAGTGTCAGTTTTATAAACAATTATTGTTTTTATTTTTAGTCTTCTGCTTTCTTGTGGTTGGCCTTGACCAAGTTTTAAGAATATGTGCTTTTAAACACAGGTTGTTTTAAAACCAAGCCACGTGTAAAGCATCTGCAAGCTGCTCATATATGCCAGTGCTAGCCATCAATAAATCATTGTTCAAAGTTTTTCTTTTCTTCCAGTCATTCTCTCCTTTCTTCCATATAGAAGATGAGCTTATCTCTTCTGCCTCAGAGTAGGCAACGCTGATTATGCTTGGCTTACATCATAAAAGCATCACATTGGTTGACTGACCTTATTTCTCAGTAGAAACATCCACAAGTGTTGTGCAGTCAATATTATAGTCATCTTTTATCTCGGTTTCATCACCTTGACTTGACTGGTTACTGAGTTAAAGACACTGGAAGGTGTTGGAGAGTGTGCATGCCAGGGTTATGAATGTTTGAAGCCAAAACAAGTAAATAAAGCCCATCTCAGGTTCACTGACCAGGAATCTTACATATTTCAAAGCAGCTATCAATTTAGTTGGTATGGAAGTTTATTTTTCGTAGAAACTGCTCATGAGGTATATGGAAATGTGTTCTAAATTCATATGCAAGCTAAAGATGTTCTTGGTTTGATCCAGGATTTTTAGTGGTGACTGAAACTAATAAAACATTTTTGTTCATTGAAATAAAGCTCTCTCTCTCTCTCTCTCTCTCTCTCTATATATATATATGATGATAACCTAAATGAAAATTAGCTGAAATAAGTTCAAATTGAATCATTAAAATTACTAAATGGAAATAATTAAATTATTAATTAAAATATATAAATATATATATAAAACCACTAGATTAGTGGTTTTTAATTTTCATAAAGTTGGTCTTTTGTTTGAAATATTTCACAATTAAATATTTTGGTGCAAATTCATCTTACATTTGGTAGAAATGAATAAAATTGGGTTGATGCCAAGGTTACTTTAGTCCTCTAAAACCATTAACTAAATTAGAAACTAGAGAAAATATGATCCAAACTACATTTAAACATGGTTTATGTTAGGTTTTGTGTGGTGAATTGTTGTTTTTCATGGTAATTTTGCATTTTTAGTGTTTTATTTTACGGTCATTTTTAATTTAGTAAATTAAGTTATTTTTTTGCATTCTGAAACCATTTGACAACCATAGCCTATGAAGCAAGAGAATAATACAATAACAAAAACATTGTCTCAAAATGATTCTATAGCTGCTGTCCTCCTCCTCTGCATCACATCTTTGTTTGTATCTGAAACGATTGCAGGACATTGACAGATACACAGTTCCTTTCCTCCTCTCAGCGGGTTCAGAGTAGCCCAAAATGAGCTATTGACTGGTAAACCTGGATGCCCTGCTGTGCATTACACCAATGATACTTGACTTGGAAAGTCAAGCGGGTAGGACCCGTGCCCCCCACTGCCCCAACAGCCACAAGAGCCCCTCAGAGCTGGCTACACATGGAGCGATTACACCCTCGTTTAATAAATGCCCCCATTACGGAGCCCTCCTGCATGAGGGCCACCCTACTGGGCCCTGCCCATTCACTCCACAGGCTTTAAATGTGACCTCGGTGGAAAGAAGGAATGCTGGAGGCCAAGTGTCCCTCAAGTGGCAATTATTTCCAATACATGTCTGGGAATTAGAGGCAGACGAGACAGATGAACATAGTGCTCTCAGCACTGAGCCTTTAGATAGCCACACATATAGAGGCGATTTCCTGGACAAAAAGTCCTTATCTGAGGGTCTCTAATTGAAAATCCAAGTCAAGATGATCGGTTGAGTTCTGAGGTGAATCTTTGTGAATTAAAACTACTGTGAATTCATCCAGGTGGCTTAAAAGAGCAGTTACGTTCTGTGTTTTGAATGTGTGTAAAGTTTTCTGTTGAACTTCTGTTGACCAGTTTGAATTTTAGTTTATATATTGGTCAATGGTGGTTTAATGCTGTTCTCCAGTGAAATGCACTAGTTAAGCTCTTGGAATGTTGAATTTGATTTCTTAAAATTTTATTAATTTATTAGCAGTAGTAGTAGTGTTAAAGATTCTACTGTTCAAAAGTTTGGGTTCGTAAGAAGTCTCTTAAAGCTCCTCAAGACTTTGTATAATAAAATATTACTACAATTTGGTCATGTCTGGTTATTGCCGGTTTAATGCTGTTTTCCAGTGAAATGAATTAGTTACTGTAGTTAAGCTCTTCGAATGTTTAATTGATTTTTTAAAAATTGGATTAATTTATTATTAGTAGTAGTAGTAAATATATACTACTGTTGAAAAGTTTGGGTTCGTAAGAAGTCTCTTAACTCCTCGAGGCTTTGTATAATAAAATATTACTACAATTTAAAATAACTTTTTAATTTCTAATTTAATATATTTTAAAATATGATTTAGTAATATATGAAATTTGTGGCAAAGCTGAATTTTCAGCAGTCATTACATGATTTAGAAATCATTGTAATATGCTGATTTGGTGATCAAGATATATTTCTTCTTGTTGAAAATTGTTGTGCGGCTTAATATTTTTGAAAAATCATGTATATTTTTTATGAGGTATATGATTTTTTATGAAATACTTAAAACTATATATAACTTTTTTTTACATTTGTGAAGACACATGCTTGCGCGCTATTTTATTATATATATATATATATATATATATATATATATATATATATATATATATATATATTTTTTATTTTTTTATTTTTTTTCAGGATTCATCAATGAATATAAAGTTCAAATTTTTGAAATAGAAATCTTCAATGGTTCAAAACATTATTTTTGAAATAGAAATCTTTTGTAACATTATAAACAACTTTGTCACTTTTGATCAATTTACATCCCTGCTGAATATTATTTTCAAGACATTCCTTTTACTTAATTTAATTTTTACATAGTTTATATTTGATTAATTATTTGAATGATATTTTTATAATTATTAATTATTTTTATTATTATATTATTAAAAACAAAAATATTGTAAAATGTATAAACATAAATATTCTTGTACTTTTTCCTTGTGTTTGTCTTGTTGGTTATGCTAACATGCCTGTTTCAGACATCAGAACACCAGAATCCCTTATTGGGTATAAGCTTCCAAAAAACAACAGATGCTGGTGTTTTGGTGTTTTCAGCTGGGCTGGAAGAGCCTGCCATTGACTGTGGTGACTGAAAAGAGCAATTGTTGTTGTGGACGAACAACATCATTTCTATTATGAAAAAACCTCAGCTTCTGTTTCATTTCTCTGTTTCTTGTTTTCAATTCACACTCTCTCAAACTCATATTTTTTTCTGGCTAGCTTCTGGTGAATGAGTGAGTGAGTATGTGTGTTTGCGTGTGTGAGTGTGAGTTTGTATGTTGAGGGGTCACACAAAGGGGCGAATCACCAGAACTCAGACTGACTGTGAAGTGCTCTGTCTCCTCAGAAACCGAAAGGGAGATGGTTTTCTGCTCTCGACGGGCTGCCTCCTCGCCCCACAGCATTGCGCATGCTGAACCCAGTGTCTGAAACGCTCCGCTTTCAAAGTTTGAGATGACATGAGGAGAATTTTCCCTGCTGAGGTACCGGGGAGTCTTGAGTTTTGAAAGCTGCAGTGTGCCGAATGACAAACAGAGCGCACCACCCAGGCCTCCTGCCACTGATTATTTACCATGTTTTGTGCGTCTATCTGTCACCGTGATAGTGTGCGTGTGAGCTTATCCTTTTCCTGCACGATAAAAGCCACTTCCTGGCAATGTTGACCTTGCCCGCTGCTGTCAGTCACATAAAGTAAAGCAGCATGTTTTTGTTCTTGAGTTTCTCTACTGCTGTCATAATTATGAAGCTTGCAAGGTGAGCACTGTATTGAAATCACTCATGCTTCCTATTATTCTTCTTTTGACACTTTTCTGCAATTAATTCTGCTCCAGTCGTTCGTCGCACACTATAAAAAGTGAGAGTGCAGTTGTTAGCTTAAAGAGCTGTTTGAGTTTTCATTGCTGTTCTACTGTCGTCAGGTTGATTCAGTAATGTTAATAATACTATACTATATACTGTACAGAATGTTGAGGTTTTGAAAGATGTTTATTTTACATACTAAGGCTGCATTTATTTTAATCTAAAAATTGTGAAATATTAGAATCAAAAATGAATTGTTTTATGTTTTAATATATGGATAATATAATGATATTATATATTTACACTCATTTTAATCAATTGTACTTTAAACCCTTTGACCAGTTCCCAAAAGATCAACATACCATTCTGAATTTTGGGGTCAGAAAGATTTTTAGTTTTTAAAAAGGTTTCTTATGCACACCAAGGCTGCATTTATTTGATTAAAAAATACAGTAAAACAGTAATATTGTGAAATATTATTACAATTTGAAATAACGGTTTTCTATTTTAATATATTTCAAAATGTCATGAATTTTCAGCATTATTACTCCAGTCTTCAGTGTCACATGATCTTTCAGAAACATGCTCATTTGGTGCTCAAGTAATTTCTTAATATTGCTTAATAGTGCTGCTTAATATTTTTGTGGAAACCAATAATTTTTCGATGTATAGAAAATTCAAAAGAACAACATTTGATTTTATTTATTTATGTTTTAACATTAAAATATATTCACTGTCAGTTTTGATCAATTGTAAATGCAACATTACTGAATAAAAGTATTAATTTTTGGAAAAAAAAAGGTTACTCCAGTTTAGCTTTGCATTGATTGACATTGATCGCCAATGTTTTCCGGTAATTGGTAATGCATGCATACATGATTGTGTAATGATTTTGACATTAAGACCTGAGAAAAAAACGGTTGGCAGTGTTTAGTTGCATTTAAACACACTTCTATTATCAATACACTAAGATCAACAGGGTCGGTTTTTCACTGAAGCTTTGCAATCAGTCAAAACTGGTTTCAGTTAAGGTTATGGAGATATTTTTAACTAAAATTCGAGACTTTTTGAGTGTGCGTGCGCGTGTCTTGCCTTTTCTGGTTTCTCTCAGTGGCAGTCGGTGCGTGTAGCTGTGCTGTTCTCTGTCATTTTTCTCAGTTCCCCGTCTCTCTCATTTTATGCTCCCTTGTGCTGGATATTATTCTCAGGAGCTGTGGAAATCTTGACCCTGTGCTCTCAAACACCTCACCCTGTCACTATCCTGTCCTCTCTCTCATCCACCTCTCCTCTTAGCGGCTCATTCGAGAAGTCCAAGGCTGGAGGCCCCCTTCCCCGAGCGCACATACAAACGCACAGCCCTGGATCCGTCTGCAGGGCCCTGCATGCATGACTGCCCCGCTGACGGCTGACAGGCTTTTTGGGCTTTTATCCGTCATTGTTGCGTCTGTCTATTTTCCTCCTCTCCTCTCTACTCCTGTCCTCTCCTCCTGTCACACCGTTAGCAGCTAGACTTCGGTCTGCCGTCTCCTTCTGTAATCCTGCTCTCCAGAAAGCCGTAATTGAGCGAGAGATTCATGCAGGGATTATTGCTGTGATTTGAGGAAGGTGATAGTGCCAGAATTCGGGGAAATTTCAGACAGACTGAAGCATTTTAGGACTGAAAACATGAAAGCAGGAGGGTGAAAGGGAAGAGTGGGTAGATTTGCGATGTATCCAACATAAAAACGCTCCCCTTCAACCCTCTGGTTTGACACGGTCGATACTTTAGTGCATGATGCAGACGGCCAAAGAAATCTATACCCGTCTCTGAGTGCAATACACATAGGAATGAATACAGCCTTTAGAAGGTGATTATTTCACTCCGATGAAGGACCGGAGAGCAATTTGTCTGTTTCCAAAGTGATCAACTTTTTTTATCCTTCGTGTCACTTTCTCGACTGCAACTTTGGTACATATGGTGTTCTTTTCAAGGTTTTGCTTGCAGATATCTGTTTAGGCCAGTAGTTCGGTTTGATTGAAACCGCTCAACAGTGTCAACTGCATCTGTGTGTTCGAGCTAGCGTTCGTCTCGTTCCGTCCTTTTGATGGAGCCGCGCTGCACGACAGCAGCGTGAAGGCTGATGTTTTCTACTGAGGGTCACGACGTTGCTTTGATCAGGTATCAAATTATGATTTAGAGTTAAGCTTAGGTGTAGATTTGAAGGTCCTGCTGATGCATTGAGTGATGTTTGAGAATGTATGCAACTGTTCAAACATTTGGAGAAAGAAATTAATAGTTTTATTTAGCAGGCACATTAGGTTTATCATTTTGCTGTTGCACAATGCTGTTGTTTGAACTTTCTAGTCATCAAAGCATTCTTAAAGCAATGCATCCACAAAAATATTAAACAGCACAAATGTTTTCAACATTGATAATAATAAGAAATGTTTTGAGCAGCAATTCAGCATATGAGAATGATTTTCTGAAGGATCATTTAACACTGAAGACTGGAGTAATGATGCTGAAAATTCAGTGTTGCATCACATGAATAAATTAGAGTTTTAAATGTATTCAAATAGAAAACAGTTTTTTAAGTAGTAAAAATATTTCAAAGTATTACTATTTTACTGTATTTTTCATAAAGTAAACCCAATAATCTTGGTGAGCGTAATAGTCTTCTTTCAAAAACACAATAACTGAACTTAATAACTGATTCATTTAAATATCTCATTTGTATCACAAAACTTATGAATCAGACTGAATATTACCATACAGATACAGATGGCTGCTTTCCATATTAAAAATGGACAACTACTCATGTTAAAGGGATAGTTCACCCAAAAATGAAACTGTTGCTGGTAGCCATTGACTTCCATAGTATTTTTTTCTCCTCCATACTATGGAAGTCAGTGGCTACCAGCAACTGTTTGATTACCAGCATTCTTCAAGATGTCTTCTTCAGTGTTCAACAGAAGAAAGAAATTCATACAGGCTCGGCACAATATGAGGGTGAGAAAATGATGATACAGTTTTCATTTTGGGGTGAACTATGCCTTAAAGTGTCAATATTCATGTTATTTACAGTAAGATATTGCACATGAAATTCTAGAGTGTTTGTCAGTCTGTTATTTTTGATGTTGAAATTTGCCTAAAAACATACCCGATTTATATTGAGTTTGAGACATATTGGACGTGGCATACAGGTGACACATTGCCCAAAACATTCAAATGAAACCTAAAGTGTTTAAACACTGGCGCTCCAAAGTACTATTAAACTTTGTTATTTTGGATTTTTGCCATTTTTAGGCAGACAAGCACTTGATTTCCCAAAGCCTATTACAATGGAGTGACAAATGCAATTAGCAACTTCTTTTCGCCTGAACTTGCCGCGTACACCAGGAATGAAACGTCTATGCCGGTTAGCTCTGACTGTAATCGTGTTACACCACCTATTTATGCGCGAAAACCGGTAAAACACATAAAAATAAGGTGAAATTATATGACAAACATTTAATTGGAGACAGACCGGATCGTTTAAAGGACATTAAACTGCAGTGCGCACAGTTTTCGGTGTAATCAGTTTAGATATTAGAAGCATGTGGGTTGTACATCAAACCCCGTAGGATTTAAACGGCTTCCAAATCTGCGGAGGGATGTTGAAGTTTATTTCCTCCGAAGTTTATAAGCTGCTTAAAGCCTTTAAGGACTTTAGCATGGGCTGCCATAGAAACATCAGCCTCGGAGACAGGCCTGACTAGCTGCCACTGAAACCCAGAGGAAAGTGTGTGTGTAATAGAGCTAAGTGTGGATAAACGTAGTGTCCTAGTTTTTCTACTGGCTAAGGTAAACCATCTCGGTTGTTGCATGTCCATTGAAGTTGTAGCAGCAGTTCTATGAATACAATTTGTGTCACATCAGAGTTTGGTTTTCCGGGAAAGGTCTTCGGCTGTACAAGGATGTTGAAACCCACAAGGTATTGTGTAACGCAGCTTCGTTTTTTGATATTATTTTTAGACTGATATTTTCTCTCGAAGAGTTGTCTTTCATTCATCTGCACTCAGGGACTCCATTTCCTTCTAGAAATATGCTGCATTTGAAATGCTTCCTGTGACCATCTGATCTACTACAGTACATCGTGTTGTTGTGGAGTTAAGAGCAGCTTTCAGAAGGAAAGATGGATTGTGACCCTCTCCAGGGGTGTGTTGGGCGAGATTACCCTCATTATCGCCCGTCTCGGTGCCTTCCAGACCTCCACCGCCCACCCGAGCCCACTAATGGAGGCCGAACGGCAACCTCAAACAGCCTCAGCTTGGAGTCTTACTGAACCCAACCAAAACGAATCGGTTGTATCATCCC
>JAFVLL020009631.1:0-47873 GCA_021397915.2 Tor tambroides | reverse complement strand
ACCCCATAAGACAAAAGAGAACCCCGTAGACAAAAGAGAACTCTGTAAGACAAAAGAGAACCCCATAGACAAAAGAGATTCCCATAGACAAAAGAGAACCCTGTAAGACAAAAGAGAACCCTGTAGACAAAAGAGAACTCCGTAAGACAAAAGAGATGTTATACAGTGAAAACATGCTGCAGAGCAACGTATGAAGACCTTCTCTGCTGAGAAAAGAGAACCCTGTAGACAAGAGAACGCTGTAAGACAAAAGAGAACCCCGTAGACAAAAAAGAACTCCGTAAGACAAAAGAGATGATAAACAGTGAAAACATGCTGCAGAGCAAAGTACGAAGACCTGCTCTGCTGACAAAAGAGAACCCTGTAGACAAAAGAGAACCCCATAGACAAAAGAGAACCCCGAAGATGAAAGAGAATCCCGTAGACAAAAGAGAACCCTGTAAGACAAAAGAAAACCCCGTAAGACAAAAGAGAACCCTGTAGACAAAAGAGAACTCGGTAAGACAAATGAGGTGATATACAGTGAAAACATGCTGCAGAGCAAAGTACGAAGACCTGCTCTGCTGACAAAAGAGAACCTCGTAAGAGAAAAGAAAACCCCGTAAGACAAAAGAGAACCCCGCAGACAAAAGAGAACCCCGAAGACGAAAGAGAATCCCGTAGACAAAAGAGAACCCCGTAGACAAAAGAGAACCCTGTAAGACAAAAGAGAACCCTGTAGACAAAAGAGAACCCTGTAGACAAAAGAGAACCCCATAGCAGATCTAGACAGGTGGTGCTGGGGAGAAGGAGGGCTAGAGATAGAGTTTCATCAGAATATAAAGGTGAGCGTAGATAGAAAGAAGCAAATGATTAGCTGCAGAACCGGCAACGAGACAACCAGTCAGCAGTACAGAAGAGTTTCATGGCTGAACTTGGTATTTATCATATTATTTTAATTTGCTGTGATAATCATAAGCACAGTTGGTAGTGCAAATAATTTCACCGATTACTGCAATTTGTTATTTTTCTAATTATTTATCTAGAGTGGCTAATGAATCAGAAGTCTCGATCCTTCAAAGAAAACAGTTTCCTCTTTGCTAAACAAGGTGGCTAGGCATCAAATTACCATACTTAAGAATATATGGTGTTTTGTAGATGTTAGTAGGCTCCACTATATTCTAAAAAAAAAAGTTAATAAAAATACTGTGTAAACATGAAAGTATTTTCCACATAGATTTTTCTACAGATGTTTTTCATAATTTGAACTATGCATTACACTTTATTGTGTTTTATGGTTGTTCATAAAAAATGTTCATAAAAAAGAAAAAGTACTGGTAATCTTCTGCCAGGACATTGGGTCACATTCACTAAGCATGTGTACACAGAAATTTGTGGGTGAAATCTGTGTATGAACATTTTCATAAATAAATCAGGATTCACCAAAAACTTTCGTACTAAAATTTATTCTAAATTTACAAAGAAATATAGAAACAGCTGAAAGCACACATACACAAAAAGGCAGGAGAATCCATCACAATACAATTTCTTATCGCTCAAATCTTCAGTAGCATTTCATAACAATTAATAATTCTTTATCCAAAAAACAAAAAAACAAAAACCTGTTATATAAATAGACTCAGATTTGTAACTCACGATTTGCAAAGTTAATTTTTTGTGAACAAGCTTTTCAAAAGAACCAAAGAGATCAAAGACTCAACTCAAATGTTTCATTTGCAAATCAGATATCGCCGAGCTACATGTAGCTTACGTTTCCTGCTGGGGTTTTTTTTTCTTACTTGCAAATGTGAGGAAACGGTCACTGTGATGCTAGTGTTGTACCAAGGGTTTGCTAGGATTCATTTATTAATGATGAATAAAATATTTATTTTTATAATATATTCATTGTAAATTCTCTATACACTATTTGATGTATATGCATCACTATCCGTTATGTCCAGATGTCCACAAACGTATTTCTGCATTTGTTTTTTAAACAGCAAAATAAGGGGTTATTAAGGCAGATTAATATGGCTTTGCATCTCTTTTGATTGTCACATTTCAATATAAGCCCCTCTGGCAACAAAGTATGTAGGCTGTACTTGATTTCCTTTAATTGTTCGCATCAGTGAGCATTGTTGCCTGTGGAAAACAAGAATATAAGGATTTAGACTTTTAAGGGTCAGAAAAATTGGCCTTACATGAGTAAACAAAGTCCTTTCCATGCTCCTGATTTGATAGCTAAACTTATTTGCGAATCACATATTGCTTGTTTATTGATTTGCTGCTCAAGTCCCACTTAGGATTTAATGAAATGGCCAGGCTTTCTTGTTCTTCTTCTAATGACATGGTTTGACTATACAGGAGAGCTTACCAGTTTTGTTTTGGGGAAACGATATCCAGGCTTTTATGTTAATAATGGTAGAATTAGTGCTGAATGACTACCACTTCATTGGGTGATGTGTGCACAGGATGTGTGCACTGACAGATCTGAGCGGACAAACATGCCTTGAGGCTTGCAGGAAATGCTGGCTATTGGTCAGGGTCAAATGTTACTGACATCATCACACGAGCGACGTGTCAAAACAACTAGGCTATGTCCTCGTTGACCTCCTTCCTTTGGATAGAGAACCAGATGCGACTATTTCAAATATTTATTTGAGGTTCTGTCAGGGTCGCCATTTAATAGGGAAGGAAGTGTTCAGAAATATCAGCATTGTATTTCTGTCTTTTCCCAGACATGAACATCTGCCATTGAGAGCATACTGTACTTTTTTGAAGACACAAATCCCATACCCCAAAAATAAATCATATAGAAATCTAATTTATATTGACAAAATCTGTTGAATTTATTTATATTTAATTCATTTAATTTATACACAATTCATTGTAGTAACTATTTTTAATAAACTAATTTTAAACGACACTCAGTGTAACATAACTGAATTTTTATTAATAATTTTTTTTGTAATATTGTAATTGTGACCAATTGCTGTTGGTCAATGCAGCAAGTTTGTGTGACCATCTCTAAAATGAGGAAAATCTGCATGGAGAACTTTTTTGCTCTCATGCAAAATTCCCAGTTGTGCAGATTCCTACTGAAATTAACGGATTTTGCTTGCAAAATTTCAAAGAGAAACGATAAATGTGACCGCAACTTTACTTGCAACCGTTACGCATTTTGTTGTTGTTGTTGAATTATTTATTTTAATATTTAATTTTTTAAAATGCATGTTTAATTTTAAGCTTCACTAAATTGTTTATTTATTTATTTTTTAGCATTACATTCATCACCAGAAAATTGCAAAAAGGCCCAAATTTTTATAACAGGGTTAAGAAATGGAAAATCTCACAACAGGAAAGAATGCCCTCATAATTAAGATTTTCAAGCCCTATTTTGTACTCTATGCGTGGAGGGTGTCATGGATGAGTGTGTTTTCAGGGAACATGTCCAACCAGAGCCCAGCTGTGATAGATGACAATAACAAACTCCCAGCAGGTGTGTGGAAAACAGGAAGAGGTGCTGGACGGTAAAGGGGGATTTAGGGTCCATGCCTCACAACAGGAAGTTCAGGGGGAAGCAGACAGTTTTGTCAGTCACTTGGTCCAGGCTAGCTTGTATTTGTCAGGACAATGACCATTTTAGCTGCTGAATACGTAGATTTGTAAGGCAAACAATGAATCTGATTCTGCAATTGTTAATGCTAGAAAAGGTCTTTTGTGTAAGTTGTAGAATTAGTATAAATTGTTTTGTCTGGTTGCACAATACTGATTTAATGCAATGTGTTTTCTCTGTTTATTTACATTGGGCCAAGTGACCATATTTAAATGATGTTAGTTCGCGTGTAGTAAGGCTACTGGTGCAGTGGGGATCAAAGTAGGGAATTGGGTCAAACTAAATAAAGCTATTGCCACTGACATGGGCGGAACAGGTCACATAGTTACATGGTCATTACAGCTTCTGTTACACTTACTCCAAATTTCATCCTAGGCTGACCCTATTCTGACTCCTCAGATTGAGTCACATGGTAACAAAGGTCAAAAGCAGCTTGATGGTATTTGAGTAAGCCTATTCACACAAATAAACTAACAAAAAATTATTTTACAAGCATTGTTTACCTTGACTTTGGGACAGACATCATTTAGAATCACTTTTATATGGAATTCATATTTTATGGTGGATTTTTCTATTTTTGAAAAGTCTGGCTCTGGAATGTATGTAAAGATTTCTGATGACTCCATTTTCAACATCTTGTGTCAAACCTGTTTTATGCTTTCCTTCTCTCTATTTTTGCCAGAAAGTTGCTCATTCAGCTGTCATGGGACCCATAGGTGGGGGTGGGTTCTCCATTTGTCATGACTGGCTCTAAATGCGACCAAAGTACTGCATAAGGGAAAGGAGGGGAAGGGTCAGGAAGTGGCTTCAGTCAAGTGTGTCTTTTGACATACATAAGGTGTTCATTACCAACACTGTGGTTTGGAGTTCATCCAGAAAAGAGGCTCTTTATTCACCTACTTCACACATACAAATGACTCAGTCAAGTTAGAGATATGCATCTACAGGCAAGTCAAGTTATGTCGTGTTCTTATCTTACTTTTGGAAAGATTTTCCTCACTTTATACAGAAAAATAATTAATAGTTTGTCTTTTAACTGACACTTTTATCCAAAGTAATTTACAGTATGCCCGTGATTGATTGATTTTTCACTATAAATCACTATAATTTTAGTATTTGTTAAGCTATATTGGAGTTAAAGATATAACATTTATCATTTTGGTAAGATTTACTGATGACAGTTTTTTGAAATGTATCTTTGCTGAACTTGCATGGCTGGAAATGGCTGCAAAGAGGTGTTTCCAGGATGGTCTCTGAGTGGACTGATTTATTTTGATTTATTGCTGGGTCAGTCCCTCTGGAGCACCCTGAGGTTAAGAGTCCTGCTCAAGGACACAATGGAGATAGTTCATGGAGAACCCCTCGCTGGCTGAACTTGGTCATAAGCCTGGGTATTTCACCCCAAGGCTAGACCACATCCAAACTCAGCCTCACCAGTTTGGATCATTAGGCTAATATGGCTTTAACTCACTTGTTCTTTGTTTACCATCCCTAGACAAAGTAAAGAGACAGTGAAGCAGCACTGGGCTGTGTGGCAGCCTTTCACAGCTGGCTCTGAGTGTGCAGAGAAAGAGAACAGGCCATTCTGACTCAGCCTGGCACCGCCGGGCTGTGAGCGACACTGACAGAGTCCCACAAACTCACTCACCCATCTATAGCGCTGCACAATGATCTGTATCCCTTAGACAAGGCCATCAGTTCGCTGATAGCAGACCGCACGAGGATTTTTGCTTTGCTGCCTGCTTCACATATGCTGTGGTGCAGCAATAGATCAAGGCAAGAGGATTACAGTTAAATAACCTGTCATATCAAACGGGCTAAAAGATTTGGGACAGACAAGAAGGAAGTGACATACAATCCATTGACAATCCTCTTGAGTCAGATTTTATGGGTACATATCGACCTAATACACTCACACTGATGGTCAAATACCGGAGCGGAGCTTATTTTAATGAGCATATTGTTGAGTCAGATGGGAAGCTTTTGTGAGAAAAGCCTCGGGAGTTTTATTTTTGTGCTGAAATCTGATAGGTAGTTTGCCAGGAGATGTTCAGCTCTCTGAGGAAGTATTATGCTGTCTGGGTTTCAAAACGTACCACACTGTTTGTCTTTTTGCTCAGATGAAGCTGTGGCTAACTAAAGGTAGCTACATTGCTAACTCAATTATTTTTCAATAGCATTACAGTAACAGATATTTCAAAAGTGGAGTTTTTCCCAACAAGCTTTGTCATGCTACAGGATGTCTGAAAATTGTGTTCACCCTAAATGAAAATTCTGTCATCATTTACTCACCTTCAAACTTGTATTATGCAGAACTCAAAAGATGATATTTTGAAGAATGTTGGGAAACAGTTTTGGAGACCATTGACCATTGAATTCATTTTTTTTAGAGGTGTTATTTCAATTAACTGATTGAAGTGTTTTAATCAGTTAAGACTGTCTCACTTTTTAAATTTTATTTCTTTTTTTGTGATTTCACCAAATGGAACTGCAAAAATAACAACTGTTTTCAAACAGGTTTCCCCCCACCTATCTACCATTGGCCAGACAAACAGATAGCTCCGCCTCTAAACTCACACTATTGGTTCAGCCAACTGTTGCTAAATCAAGGTGGTTGGGATTTTCAAACAAACAGAGAAATGTTTTGAAAATGCCACAGAGACAACGTGTTTACACTTTATAAAGAAAATCAACCTCAAATGGCTTACATTTTGCATATTAAATTATTATTTCTTTAATTAAAATACAACATGCTTCAGCTTTCAGTACTGTTGCCAGATTGTGGTTTCTAAGTTACATAATAAGCGTCTATAATGTGCATACATAGTTATCTGTATTTTTTACTTAATTTTTGTATTGTTGTATTGAGGTCAATTTACGCACATTTGAAAATATACAATTTTATATAAATATTAGATCAAAATCAGAAATGTTGCCCTGGGAACAAGTTTAAACTGAAGTATTAAAATTCCTAAAACTAAAACATAAATCAAAGCTAAATAGAAATGATTACTAGGATATTACTATAAATTTATCACTAAAACTTCAACTAAAATTAAAATGAAAACTGAAAATAAAAAAGCTAATTCTAAATAACTCTTTCCCCGCCAATCACAGAATTTTCCGGGTTTCTGTGTTTTCACTGTTATATGCTAGGGGGCGCTATTACGCATCTCCCGAATGAGACCAGAATCTCCCGATCAAAAAGACAGGCAAGGAAGACGCAGAAATGAGCATATATAAGCAGATGCATTTGAAAATAATGCGATCATCAACAATAAATGGCATATAAATGATAAATGTTACTGAGTGAAATGTAAAGCACTGTGAAGCTTTGGGAGTGTTGATGGAAGCAATCTACTGCATCTATTCTTTAATCATCACACTGAATATGATCCAGATGTAGTCTTTGATAAAAATGCAATTTTCTCAGCTATTTGCTCAAAAAGTTGCTTTTTTATGAAACTTACCTACATTCAAGTGTTGATGAAAAGAATGTTTGAAGCTAGAATAAAACACATTTTTATGTTTATTTAAAAGTAAACAAGGTAAACTGTTCTTTATTTTGATGCATTGCAAGTTCAGATATTCACTCAACAATGTATTCTGGTAACCATGAAATTTTAGTGAAAATGGTCAAAAATGTTGGCGGTGGCTGGCAACTTTTTTCAGAAACTCTGGCAAGAACAGCGTGTAAAATAATACTAAAATGACACTTTTTAAAAGCATAGTTTCATTAACAAAATTGCATCAATGTGGTTAGCTACTCACTTTATTAGATTGTAGCCAACTGTGTAGTTATATTTTAAATTATGTGAGTAGTTTGAAGCTTGGAAAATTCAAATTAGCTTTCCCAACACTGTGCTAACCAGGCCAGGCTGGGACATGTAGACACACACAAACTCCCTCCAACCCAGCTCATCCTCCATCCCAAGAAACCAGCATAATCTCCGACTCAAGTCTTGAATGACATCTCTTCCTCTCTCTCTCACTCTCCAGCAGAATGACTTCATGCCGGAAACCAAGCGCTCTGCCACCCTGAGAGAGAGGAGGCCTTTTGTTCATAAACACAGTGGGCCCCTCAACAATCACCCAGGAATTTTTCACACCCAGACAGGCAACAGATGAAAGGGCGGGAGGGGAAGCCGGAGAGATGGCAGAGAGTTATTGTTCCAATAAGCAACCTCGCACATCACCGGCAATCATTTACCGCTGGCATTCGCTCGCAGACGTTCGGCTAATTGACAATCTGACATATTGATTCCAAAGTAAACAACTTTAATCATATTGGCCAGCGTTATAAATTATGACAAGTCAGCAAAATCAACGATATCAAGTCTGCAAAACAATACACAATTGACGTCGTAGGGCGTTTTAATGAGGTTTGTTTCCCACAGGACGAGTGGGACCAGAGCTCCGGCAGCGCTCCAGAAATTCTCCTCACCATCCAGCCGCTAACAAAGGTTTCTCTGAGGTAACTACGATGACCTCACTCACTTACATGGTGGGTGTCGGGGTCCATTTTAAAATGCCCTTTTCACATGGTGTGTTTTCTTAAATCTTTGGGCTCTCCAAGGGAGCCCGGCGCAAAGCCACCTCCCTGGAGCCAAAATGTCTGGCGAGCTCCGGCGGAGGAACAAGCAGCAGTTTTACACTGACAGGTCCTGTCGAGTTTAGAAATAAAACCCTCATCCATCAAGTTCTCCACGGTCTTGAGTATCGTCAGACAAGACCGGTGTTGTTCGCAATCACCCTTCACAACAATGTGCAGAGTGTTCAGTTCTGTTTGCCTTTCCCTCATAGAAAGGCTTTATTTATAGGCTCTATCTGAGGTAACTGAAAATGCATATGGCTCAAACAAATGTTGCATTAAGATACTGCGGTTGGCACGTTTGATGTGCTACAAAGTTGGCAATGAAGAAGAGAGGACTGTCAGAACGTGTCTTACTGATGGCTTTTGAAAGTCGATCTTCATGGCTTCAAGCACCGCTCTATTGAATCACTCCGTCTCTGCATAAAGTCAAGCTGCATCAGCTGCTAGCTAATTACTTTTGACTTATTAATGATAGTGTCACTTATAATTTGCACTTTCAAGAGGAACATTTTGTTGCTCATTAGTCAAAGCTCAGGAGACTGAACAGCTCTGTTAGTTAGGTTAGTTTTTAGACCTAATAGTTAGTGTTAATATTTCATTTAAGTATCGTCTCTGTCTCAGATGTTTCTTTTGCAATTCCTGATTAGAATAAAAATGAATGTGGCAACGGCTGAAATAGTAAGCACATAGAGCTTAAATCATTTGGTGCTGGAACTTTTATTGAAAGTGTTTATTGAAAATCTGGGACTTTTGATCACAGACTCTTGTATCTCTGCAAATCTGAGACTTCTTCTGAAACTCTGAAGTAGACACTGTGGTCTTTTGATCAGATGAAAAGCACAGGAAATAGGAGATTCATACATTTCAATTTGCACTACATTTTATCTCATTCTGTCTACAAGTATTGCCTGATCTCATTCATTTTCATTGGTATGAAGTGTTTACTTCATTTTGTATATATCCTGAAAAGTACATTATGCGTACTGGCTGGAAGAATTTAAAATGTAAAAGTATTTACATGGGCACAGCTTTTGAAGTGTCAAAGAATCTTTATATTAGATTTTTAAATGAATAACATAGTTAGATTTTACTATCATAAAGAACATATAACAGTAAAATGTAACTATATGTGATCATTTTATGGTGTGGCTGTCTTTATGGACTGTATGTCTTTTTTTTTTTTTTTTTTTTTTGTCCCATAGCAAGCAAGACAAAAATTAAATTAATAAATAAAGATTAAATGATGACAGAATATTCACTCATTTTATATTTTTGGTCTTGGGTAAAGTTATTGAATCCTTCTAAACAAGCTAAATACAGCACCCCCAATGAACGAAGGTCTTATGGGTTTGACATGACCGTGAGTAATTAATGACAGAATTTTCATTTTTGGGTGAACTATTCCTTTAAGGATGCATTAAACTGATCAAAAGTAACATTAAAGACATTTATAAAGTTACAAAGATGCTGTCCTTGTGAACTTTCTACTCATCGAAGACTATCACGTGTGAATATCTGCGAATGCTAGAGAGAGAGAGAGAGAGAGAGAGAGAGACAGACAGAGTTTTTCATTTACTGTAACTGTGACATGTCTGTAATGGAAGCAAACCAATGATTAAATAATCGTCAGCCTTTATGCAGTTCCAGTTTTCTTTTCAACAGAGTTTCTCTCATCTGGATTCACATGAGTTCAGTATTCAGGTGGAAAACATTCAGTCATAGCAATGAAGCCAGTCCCTGGCCTTAATGTAACTCTATGACACAATGCCTGTGGAATCTCACAACATAGAACACAATGGATATCCAGGGCGCACACCAGAGCGGAACACTGAGACCCAAACATTCCACCCCCTTCCCACTGTATACAGCACTGCCGCTGGAACTGCTAAACCCAAACCCTCATATTTAATAAGAAATCATGATGCTTTGCTGGAAGAATGAAATATCTATCAAAATGTAGAGTAAAAACTGTAACATCCTAAGTTTTGGGTTTTGTCAAATTCTGAATTATCACAAAGCAAGTCTGAATGCTTAAAGGTGAAAACTGACTAATAAAAAAATTAAAGGAATATTCTATGGAATCTTATTTCCGCCATAGGATAAATTAAGCAATTACCATTTTGATTTTTTATTCAATGGTGAAAACAAAAAAGTCAGAATTGTGAGATATAAATTCAGAATTATGAGATGTAGAATTGCAAGAAAAGTCAGAATTATAAGTTTAAGAGAATTAGTTTATCTTGTAATTCTGACTTTTTTTCTTAGAAAAAAAATAGGCTTCAGCAATATTCATGTTAAGCTCAGAAAACAACTCAGCTTGAAGTAAACCAAAACATACACTATCAAAGAGATTAATTCTTTTATTCGGCAAGGACGCATTAAAAATTGATCAAAAGTGAAAAAAAAAAAAATCTTTTGTAACAAATTACTGATTCAAATAAAGCCTGAACTTTCTATTCATCGTGGAATCCTGAAAATGTATCAGGGTTTCCTCAAAAGTATTTTTCAGCACAACTGCTTTCAATATTGATAATAATAATAAATGTGTCTTGAGCAGCAAATCAGCATATTAGAATGATTTCTGAAGGATCATGTGACACTGAAGAGGAAACAGTTGCTTTGAATTGTACTAATATTTCACAACATTACAATTTTTCCCTGTATTTTTGATCAAATAAATGCAGCCTTGGTGAGCATAAGACATTGCATTCAAAACTCCCAAAATTTAAACTGTAGACTGGAAAAAAAGTTTAACACTTTTAAGAGCCCTCCAAAAAATTATAGGACACTGGTAAAACACCTACTTTAATATAAAGAAATATTTCTGTTTTATATGCATTTCTTCAGAATATATGCAGACTACTTCTGAATGGCAGTAGAGACGGGCTAACATGCCATACTAACTAGTTAAACCTTGTCCCCTTCCTATAAATATACTTAGAATATTCATTCAGCACTGTTCAAAATTCATCCCAAACAGTCACCATTACCTATAACTGCTGTTTAATATGAGATCTTCACAGTGTTAGCTTGTTTGCTACAGCTTTGCTCCATGCTACAGCTTTTGTTTAGGTTTACTAAAGTGCTAAAACAATATGTAAAGGTTGTCAACAGTGTCTAAATGCTCTGAATTCCTTCCTTTACAGCAATCTGTTCAGTTTGTTTTGTTCATCAGATAGACTAAGTATTTAAAGTAGATCACTCTGCTAACTGCCATATGCTAACATTTCAAAAGCCAAATCAACAGTTTGTTTGCCAATCAAGGTGTTGTTGGCAACATTGCTGGTCAGTGTTTATGTAAATGAGGTTTCTTTTCAGGTGTGAATGTCAAATTATCCTAACTGGAAGTCATTTAAACTGTAAAACTGTTAAACTGTATGTTTAAATGCTAAGTTAAGTTAGCATACATGAACAGGCCCCACCTATTTAAATTTCTATACTGAAACGTGAATAATGCTCTGAATTACATAGATGTGGAAAGAGTCCAGCACTCATTGGACATACTTAATGCCATTTTGATACTTAACGGTTATTCATATAGTGTAATGTTTGCTATATTAGCAACCATTTGAAGGGCAGTCTGTCAGAGCAGGTTAGACATCATTGCTATTGTTGGCATAGATACCCCTGCCTTTGCATAGGCTTGCATTTACATTGAAATCATCAATAAAGCTGAGGTTATTTAGGGCTTATGTAAATTATAAGCGGAGCGTAATTATAGTGGGGCCCTCCTGAAAGTGTGGAGAGCCTGAATAATGAAGAATTACAGTCCTCTGTCCCTTTTTTTCCCTCTTTTCTCTATGCAGTAGTGTGGTTTGAGTCTCATGTCTGAAAATGATGGGGTGTAACATCTCTCTCTCTGTCGCTCTCTCTCTCTCTCTCTCTCTTGCACATGCGCTTTCTCTCTCTCGTTCTCCCTGGAACATCTAGTGCCAGCGTGTCCTCGAATCACCTGTCTGCCGTACTGCAGCACTCTTAAAGGAACACCGCCCCTGTGTCTCTGGCTTTTTCAAAATGTAGTCACGCTCTCTTACTACAGTGAGACAGTCATGCCTTGCTTCCTGCTGCCTACTACTGCAAAACTGGCAACAGCTCGGGTTTAAGTGATGCTACTCCTGTCATAACAAGCATTTGCCCTGTAGTTGTACTTTTTATAGTTGTACTTTTTTTTTTTTTTTTTTGGAAAACAATGAATTTAGGCAAAACAAACAGGATGTAATAAAAAGGGAATTTTCAGGCAATTATAAAAGGTTACAATTAAAGGCACATACAGGAAGTAAAATGTTATTAAAACTAAAAAATATTGTATATATTTCTTTATACAATAAATCTGAGGAGACCAAACAATCTGATATTAAATTATTTATATTCACATATATATATATATATATATATATATATATAAACACACACACACACACACACACACACACACAATTTATTAAAATGTCAAGTTTTTTTTCATCTGACACACATACCCTAAATGAGGGTCACTGTCTATATGAGTTTATATCTGAGATAATTTATTCTTAGTTAAACATTATGAGATTGTGTTGAGTAAGATGTTAAATATACATGACTGAAATCAAAATGCGTCTTGCTCTGTGTCCCACTATTTAAATATCATTCTAATTTAAATGGCCATAGTGAAGATATATGACCTCTGGTCTCTGTCTCGCTTTGTCTTTCTTGTCCCCTGTCCTTCAGGGCTCAGTGGGATGTCTGCAGACTTGCGACTGACAGAGGAAGAGTGCAGCCCTCAGTTTTGTGTCTGTGTCTGTCTGTGTGTGTCTGTCTGTCTGTGTGTGTGTGTGTGTGTGCGTGAGGGAGAGAGTGAGAGAGAGAGAGAGAGATGGGGCCGTGGAGTGAGTTAACGGAGCGTCTGTGTGGCGCTGCCGGAGCTGCATTCCCCCATCACCACAACGAACCCACTGACCTGCACACGCAGCCACGCCTTTCTCCTAAACTACACGTCCACACAGACATGCACACAACAGAGACTAGAGCACCCTGCTGGAGACACATGGAAGTTTCACTTTGGTATATTTTTTTAATGCCTTTATTATTATTATTATTATTTTTCAAAACACATCTTTTCAATTATTATTTCACAAAAGCAGCAGAACTGAAGAAGACTGTTTGATTTGCTCATGGCAAGCAGGCTTAAGATTTTGGTTGCTCTAATATTCTGATATATGTCTAAATATTGTCCATCTACACTTTTGCTCATATTTTCATATGGACCTTGTAGAATTTGCAAAATGGTTATTCATTATTATTATTTTCATTGATATAAGTTTTTAAAATATGAAGGGACATACAAATTGCATTATTTTTATTTATTACAGTGATGATGAAGCTATTTTATGAAGCTATTTTACAGCTATTTTTGAGATTTAGGAGACTTCAGGGCTAGTTGTGATGCAAGGAAGAATCAGTAAATTTAAAGTTTCTACTAAAATGTCTAATTACACAAATGTTTGTTTTGCCTTTTTTGTTGGTTTCAGACATATATATTATCTTTATTTTTAATTAATTTTCTCTCTAATTATACATGTGTACACAGTGGTGGCCAAAATTATTAAAACACTAGTATATTCAGCAATTAAAAATGGTTTTAAGTTAGTTATTTCTATCTTTTGCTGTAGTGTGTCAGTAGGAATTATTAGTTTGCATTTCCAAACATTCTTCATTTTGCCATTAATTGTAATAATCCAGTCAGATTTTTGTTTGAACAAGGAGTCTGACATGAGCCAGTGCTCCACAGAGAGATCTGATCTCATCGTCCAGTCTGTCTGGAATGACATGAAGAAACAGAACAAACTGAGACAGACTTAAGAGACAGATGCTTCAAGAAACAATATATATATATATATATACACAATGCCTTGCAGAAGTATTCAAACCCCTTCATTTTTTTACGTTTTGTTATGTTGCACCCTTACTTTAAACTGCTTTAAATGCCTTTTTTTCCCACAACAATCTACACTCCACACACCATAATGACAAATCAAATAACAGGTTTTTAACATCTTTGCAAATTTATTATACATAAAAAACATAAATGATTCCATTGCATAAGTATTCAAACCCTTATCTGGGACAGTTGAAATTTAGCTCAGGAGCATTCATATTGCTTGTAGATGTTACTACACTTTGAGTGAAGGTAACCTGTGTCAAATTCAGTTGAATGGGTATGATTTGGAACGGCACACACATCTTAATAAAAGGTCTAACAGCTGAAAATGCATATCAGAGCAAAAACCAAGCCCTGAGGTCAAAAGAACTGTCTGTAGAGCTCAGAAACAGGTTTGCGTCAAGCCACACATCTGGGGAAGAGTTCAGAAAAAAATTATGCTGCATTGAAGGTTCACAGAATCATGTAGCCTTCATTATCCATAATGGAAGACGTTTGAAACAACTAGGACTCTTCCTAGAGCTGACCTCCTAGCCAAACTGAGCAACTGATGGCGAAGGGCCTTGTCTAGACTGGTGACCAAGATGCTGATGGTCACTCTATTTGAGCTCTATGATCATATATGCAGATGGGAGAAACCTACAGAAGGACAAACATCACTGCAACACTCCACCGATCTGGCCTTTATGTCAGTGTGGCCAGACCTAATCTTCTCAGTGAAGACAAACAAAAACCCTTGGAATTTGCAAAAAAGCACCTAAAGGACCCTCAGACTCTGAGAAACAATATTCTCTGGTTTGATGAACCTCAATTCCAAACATCATGTTTGAAGAAAACCAGCTCTGCTCATCACCTGCAGAGTACTATCCCAAAAGTAAAGTGTGGTGGTAGCAGCCTCATGCTGTGGGGCTGTTTTTCAGCAGAAGGGACTGAGGGACTCATCAGAGTAGAGGAGAAGCTCAATGCACCAAAATATAGAGATAGCCTTAATGAAAACCCAGTCCAGAGCATTCACAACCTCAGACTGGGCAGAAGGTTTATCTTCCAACAGGACAATGACCCTAAACACACAGCAAGAGTGGCTTATAGACAACTCTGTGAATGTCCTTGAGTGGCCCAGCCACAGCCTGGCCTTGAACCCAATCAAATATTTCTGGAGAAACCTGAAAATGTGCATCTGCCCCCATCCAACCCGACAGAGCTTGAGAGGTGAACAGGTGAGGTGAAGAATGACAGATAATTGCCAAATGATGATGAGCAAAGCTTGTCGCATCAAACAAAAAAAGACTTGAGGCTATAAAGGTGCTTCAGCTAAGTACTGAGTTAAGGGTTTGAATACTTATTTCATATTTTTTATTTTTTATAAATTTACAAAGTTGTGACAGTTCTGTTTTTGCTTTGCCATTATGGTGTATGGAGTGTAGATTGTTGTGAAAAAAAAGTAATTTAATGCAGTTTAACATAAAGCTGCAACATAACAAAACGTGAAAAAATTTGAATACTTCTGCAAGGCACTGTATATATGAGAATTATCATATCATATGTTTTATATATGCACGATTCACGAATTCTCTCTCTTTTCTTTATACATATATTTATATGTATACTATATCATACATACTGTGTATATATAAATAATATTATGAATATACAAAAATATTTAAATGTAATGTGTAAATATGATTTAATATATATTATTATATAAATATATATAAATCAATCTAAAATGATATATTGATTTTTATTCATTCATAATCTATTATTTTATTTACTGTATTTTTCATGTGTTTTAATCTATTTACCAATTATTATACAGATTCTGCAAGAGATTTGTAAGCTTATATGCACAACTGTATCACAATAATGGCAGTTAATCACCTTTTTTTTGCTTTGTTTATCACATCTGTGCTTTCCTTCTTTGTGCATCTCCTTTGAATGTTATCCAAGTGTAGTTTGTACTTGCATCACCTTCTTATTTACTCTCTCCCTCTCCCCATCTTCTTTCAGAAACCACAGTTGCAGTGGAAAAGCGCAGAAACACAGAGACTCTGTGCCTTAACAGGGCTTCTTTTCTTCAAGAAACACAAACTGTTTTCTTAGCCTCAAAGGTCCAGAACAATTTGGGTCCTAGTGGACAACAAAATCTCTATTACATCCCCATTTCCCCCGTCCGTCCAGCTCTGACTCACCCACATGCATTCACACTTGCATGGAGTAATTCAGGCTTGTCTATCCATCTTAAGGAAAACTTCAGTGTTTTCCAGTCAGTGGACAAAAGCCTCAGTGTGCACGCTTGTACAATGAATGTTGACTCTCGCGAACGCCTTCGTTTTTGCCCTGGAAAATTCATGCTGGTCCATGTGCACAGGCTAAAACTGAAAGATAAGTTCCATTGCAAACCACATGGCCGTGGAAAATAAATAATCACACAGGCTAGCTCATACATAAAGCCAGACTGCAGCTTTGGCATGGGCTAGTGCTAACATAGCTAATGAATCTAACCCTGCTGGGCACCCTTGCGCTTAATGTAATTACTTTATAGACTTCATCGAATTAGAATCAAATTTCACTCAGATGTGGGATGGCCTGTCTCTCAGTCTGGATGACCAGTGAGAAAGCGAATCGAGTTGTCTGACATTGTATCAGGTGTTGCTGCAATTAGCAGGGTTGGAGAAAATGTGCTTGACAGACTTTCATGAATTGGACTGAAAGGTCAGATAGAATAGGTGGAATGGGACGTGGAGAGAGCTGACAAGATCTGATGTGTCATGTTGTTGTCGGTGACATTATGCTGTCGGCACGTAGCACATCATTAAGACCCATTAGAACGGGTGCACACCTGTACGTACTGTCTTCATTCTGTCGCATTCAGAACGCATATGCAAAACTGTCCTGATGTGCTCCCATTTTTCTTGCCAGTGATGTTTGTACAAACAAACTCTTTTCAAAGTTAGAGCAAACCCAAACTATAAAAAATTTACTCCTTGACTTCCATTGAAGGAGGGACCTGGCAACCATCCCGAACACCAAAGCAAATGAAAACTAACAGCCTGGCAATGCCTTGGCAACCATTCAGAAGACCCAAGCAACCACAGAGCAACCTCCTTGCAGCCACTCCAAAGTGAGCTGCATTTTAATGCCCTGTAACTACATAGCAACACCCTGGCAACAATTCAGAACACCCAAGCAAGTGCATATCAATGCCTTCGCAACCATCCAGAAGACTATAGCAACCACATTGCAATGCCCTGACAACTATTTAGAACACCCTAGCAAACCACATAGCAATGCCCTGGCAACTATTCATAACACCCTAACAACCAGATTTTATTTGCAGTCTCTGCAATTGTTTAAGAAGATTATTGTATTGCATACTGCATAACATAACTACAGAGCTGGATAGATTACTTACAAATTGTAATCAGTTACTGATTCCAAATTACATTACAAAAATGTAGTTAGTAATGAAATCCATTACACATTTTATGTAATATAATCAGAGTACTTTTAGATTACTTTTGACCTAACTCGTTTATCACATATAAGATAATCTTGTACCATATTGATATAAAAATACAAAGAGTAAGGAAATATATTCCACTAGTTGTTATCAACAACATGAAAAGCATTAAACACTATATTACATCAAGGTTTCCAAAACTGGGTTTGTGAAGAAATCACAGAGGGTTTAAAGTTAATAATTAATTAAATCACAAAAATGTTAAATGAAAACAATCTTAAAATGAATTCAAATAAAACACTTACTGAAAAAAAATAAATATTTTATCTGTGTCAGAGAACCATAAACATGCAAATGTGGCACTTCATTATTAAAATATTTATAATATTTTATTATTAAAATATTTAATCTCGGGGGTACTTCATTTCTCAGATCGCATCTTTGATATTTCACAATGTGTGATTGTCACTCACGTGAACGAGCACTGATTTGCCTCCGATTTCGGGCATTTGTCAACGAGTGAAAATCGGGGCTAAAATCGTGCAGTGTGAACTCGGCATATAAGTGGTAGGCTATATAGAATGGAAATTTTTAAATATGAAAAAGAGGAATTAAGGAGAATCAATAAATTATGAATAAATTATTGCTGTCCTTTAAATAATATGTAATCATGTAATCCATAAAAAAATAACCATAGTCTGATTATGTGTATTTTAAAATGTAATCTAATTACAAGTACTTAATTTTTGGAATCTGATTACATAATCCTGATTACATATAATCAGTCACTACCCAGCTCTGTGCATAGCACAGAATACTTGACAGCATGTCTTGAGTTTGACTGCATAGAGCTGAAATGGGGTCTGATAAAACATTCATTTGCTACAGTCAGATTTGTGCTGTGTGAATGTATGAATACATGTGATATCCTCAGGCTGGAGCTTCATTTGCCCTGATGCCAGTGCACAAGTCGGGTACACAGTGTTCCTGGTCTTCAAAGCAGATGCGCGGAGGGGGCGAAGCGCTTGTGAGCCACTGACACTGTGCAAGACTAGAGGTTGTGTGTGTGTGTGTGCATCTGAATGTATACGCTTGCCTGTGTGTTTAAAGGTGCTGCCAGCGCTCTTATTCTCACGGTTGGTTCTGTTATTTAAGCCATCTGTCAACCTTTGCCCGCATCCCTTGGATTCTGGTATGCCGAGTTCCCATAGTGACTTTTAAGCTAAAGCAACTGCTGTTTTACCATAGGTGAAGCGTCAGCTTCACGCAAATATGACTGTCCAGCAGGTGGTTTGGGAAAATGTTGTGCAACCTCATTGATTCAGGGCTTCAAAGAGCAGTGAGTGCTATTAACGCACGGCGATAACTACTGATTGGCCCTCCTGAGGCACTTCCCACCTCAGAACTCATTTCTAAAAAGGGACACGCACTAGAGCACTTGTGGTGGTCTCCATGGCAACAGCTGGCTCTGGTGTGACAATGCTCAGTTGGAATTCCGGATGGATGGTCCAGGTTGTTCCCACGCTGCACCGCAAGGAATGCCTCTTTCACAACCATGCTGTGGGTGGCATCCACCTAGGGATGGAAATCTGTTGTTAAAAATCGAAAATCACAAGGTTAACCCTTGTTGTTGTTGTTTGCATAACTGCTACTGTGTCTAAAAATCACACATTTTCTATGTATTGAATCAATATGTATTTTCTGCTCATTAGAGTATCGTATCAGAGACAGCATAAGATAGGAGATGGGCCAGTGTTACTTAAGTATCACTGATATACTACTATAGTTTTGTTAGTATTTTGAATTAGACTTTGTTTTTATATTTTATATTTTCATTCAGCATCAGCAGAGCTGGGTTGTACTTATAATTAGAAAAATAATAATAATACATTTTATTTGTAAAACACTTTATATATAAATTGTGTTATAAATAAAATGTATTATTACTATTATTATTATGATGTTACATTTTCAATTCTTGTAATCAGACTACAGTTACTTTTTATGGATTACATACTATTCATTCAATAGCAATACATTTTTCATGATTTATTTTTTTTTATTTTTCTTCCTAATTCCTCTTTTTCATCTTTTCAAGGAACACTCCACTTTTTTTTTGAAAATAGGCTCTTTTACAGCAGGGTGCAGCAGGCGCAATGATATTACGCAGCGCCTGAAAGTAGTCCCCAGCTATATCATAACTAGTTACCTAGCTGGGGACTGTTTAAACATAATTTCAGTCCTCACAATGTTTCTTTATGGAATAATCGTTGTATTTTATTTCAAAGGAAATCTTTATTTTTGGAGGACTGGTGGCAAAGAGGTATTTGGTCAGTGCTGCACATTATGGATAAGAATGGCTGCCTTCTTGGGTTTAATGATTTCTGCACTAAATTTAATTTTAAGTGTGAGGAAAAAGTTTATTTGAAAGTTATTAAGAGTATTCCTTTACCATTCCTTAATATGTTAAAGGGGATTTTAACATATTCTACTATCATTCCCAAGATTTTGGATCTTAAATTAGGCAGTATAAATTTTGTAGACAAGAAATGTACTAATAAGTTTATAAGAAATTGTCTTGTGCAGGAATGCCATCCTGGTCCAATAAGAAGGGACTATATTTTTCAACATCTAAATAGGAAATCAATTAATGAATTTAGATGCAAGTATTTGTTATTCCCTCTTCCACCAAAATATAAAGAAGTGCACTTTAAAATTTTGTACGATATTTATCCTGCTAAGGAATTTTTGAGATTAAGATTTAATGTGGACTGTAATATTTGTCAATTCTGTAATAAGGATGCAGAAACTGTTGAACATCTATTTCTTCATTGTAATCTGGTCAATTCATTTTGGACTGAAGTATGTAATTGGATTAAACAAAGAATATCTATTTTTCCATCTATTACATGGGACTTGTTGAAATTTGGAGTTCATTTGGAGGACAAAAGCTTAGACTTTGTTGTAAACTGTTTACTTCTCATGTTAAAATACTTTATTCACAAGTGTAAAGTTTTGAAAATAGCACCCCAGTTTATTGTATTTAAAAAGGAGCTTGCCATGTATATAGAGGCCCTAAAAATTATGAGAAAGGAAAAGGCCAAGAAATTATTTGATTTTATTTAATAAGTGTGATTTTGTTTGATCCCCTACGTTGCTTATGGATGCATGAATGTATTCTTTCTTTTATTTTATTTTATTTGTTTCATTTGGATTAATATCTGGTATGGTGGTTTATTTCTCTGTTATAGTATGAATAATATGAATGTCTCAGTCTGAGAGGATTTACAGTTGTATTTGTTAGCCTATTTTGTTCTGTTATAATGATGTTGAAATGCAAAATAATAATTAAAAAAAAAAAAAATCTACGGTAGCTGAGAAGAAAAAAAAAAAAAAACCTAGCTGGGGACTACTTTCAGGCGCTGTGTAATATCATTGCGCCTGCTACACCGATGGTACGGCAGCAAAGTTCCTTGATTATTACGCCGGAATGAGAGTATAGTTCCTAGCCATATCAGCCTAGAAAATCACAACTTTTCATTTTCCGTCGGTCTTAGTACACAATGTAATTACAGAAGAGTCAAGCTTTAAATAGGAAAATTATCGAAACTCTTTGGTCATTTTGAGCGAGATGCTAACAACCGTCTAATCCGATTCAATGAACTATGCTAAGCTAAGCTAAAAGTGCTACCGCCAGACCCGGAGATCGGCCGAGTGGATTCAAAAACGGTAAAGCTCAACTGTTTAACTCTTGGGGAGTTGTAAAATGAGCCTATTTTCAAAAAAAGTGGAGTGTTCCTTTAAATTTTCCTTTCTAAAATAGTCTACCGCTTATATTCATTCAGAAAATCTTCCAGTTTTGTGGACGTTCACACAGAGATCAGTCATTAGTCATGTGTCTACACAGCATTTGACCACTGGATTTACAAAAATCATTTCACGTTTATGAAGTGTTTCAACATTGCATCAACCACTGATGAACACACTCATTTTTATTTGAATTATCACTCAGAGGGTTATTTAACCATGAATTTTTCTATGTCTTTGGAAGGCTTTTTGTCTTTCAAACTCATTAAAATGCACAAATTCACTATTCATTACAGGTATTACCGAACTTTTTTTGTCATCTGACCCTATTTCACATATATTTATTTGAAGTACCCCTGAGATTTGAAAATTAGTATTTTAATAATTAAGTACCACATTTGCATGTTCACGGTTCTCTGACGTTGGTTAATGGTCACATGAGTTGCAGGTAAACAAATAAAATATTTAATTTTTCAGTAAGTGTTTTATTTTGATGTTATTTTTAAAATGATTTATTTAAATTTTACATTTTTATGATTTAATTATTAGCTTTTCATTAAACCCCCTGCAATTCCTTCACGACCCCCAGTTTGGGAAACCTAGATGCGATGCAATGTTTAATGCCACAGAGTGTATCTTGAAGGGACTTTGACTGACTTGTTAGCTTAGCAACATGCTAACTGTAAGTTACTCCTACAGTCTGGCTTACACCGCAGTTGTGGAGTTGGTGCCTATAAAAAGTGTCACTTGTGAGGTTCCATTTCAGCAAGCTAGCTATAAGGCAGCTATCCACTCAGTAGACAACAAAGCAGCTCACTTGGTATGGGAACAAAGCCAGTCTCCATCCATCATTCTGTCTCATATCATCATTTCTTTTTCTTCGAGCATTACAAACAACTGAGCAACCAGGCCTGGACATTCTCTCAAATAGCTCTGCGGCAAGTTGTGTGACATTTAGCTCCGATCTGGGGTCACGGATCCCCTCTCGGCCCTAAAAAGGGCATGATTGGCCTATCTCTGCCTCACAGACAAACAGACCAATCGAGCTCAACAGCTGACCAAGTTTAGAGACTTCCTGACATAGGCGCCCACCCACTGCCAGCAGCAACAGATGTGACTTCACGAGCTTTGTAAATTATACAGGGCTCTTTTAGCTGGCTGCAGGGAAGTGTATTCATATACATAGGTTCAGTGAAATGTCCCTGAAAGGCAGGCAGCAGTGAGTCACAAACAGCTGGGCTCTCATCTGGATGCTAATGTTTGTTTTAAACTAAGTCTTAAGGGAAAGGATCAGCGCATCTCTGGAAAATCAGCCACAGCAGATTTTTACAGATTCTATCGTATCTTCAATTTGAGTTTAAATTGTTTTATGTAAGAAAAAAATACATAAATGTAAATGTTTCAAATTTAAAAAAAGAAAGTAAAAAATCACATTCACTTACACACACACACACACACACACACAAGAACAAATCCCTAAAACACTATACACAAGGCAATGCCTAATTCAAAATACAGGTTAAAACACCTGTAAAAAAGAAACTATAATGCTTTGTAATAATAGTACAATTCTTCAGTGTAATATAGAATGTGTAAATATTTCATATTTCCCCTATTTTTATTAAATAAATTTAATTGTTTGAAATAAGTTGACCTTTCTTTAATGTTTTAAATAAATAATTTAAATTTAAATTAATAAATATGTATTTTCAACTACATAATATAGAAATGTTTAATAATATCCTTATTTTGTTAAAATTATATTTTATATATATATATATATATATATTTGCAATAAACAATAATAACACCACCTCTTCATTGAGCAAGGAAATAAATTAATAAAATAAACAAGTAAATAATAAATTATATGTTCATCTTTACTGAGAAACCTTGAATGGTTTACCAGACATAAAAAAAATATTTAGAAATTTTAATAAAATAAAACATAAAATATTATATATATATATATATATATATATATATATATATATATATATACACATATACACACACACACACACACACACAGGTGCATCTCAAAAAATTAGAATATCATGAAAAAGTCCACGATAAAAAAGTTTTTTTGTAACTTATTTCAAAAAGTGAAACTTTCATATATTCTAGATTCATTATATGTAAAGTATAACATTTCAAAAGTTTTTTTGTTTTCATTTTGATGATTAGAATGAAAGTCATTAAAATGAGCTTACAGCTCATGAAAGTCAAAAATCCAGAATATTTACATCTGAGTTTCATTAAATGACCATCCCTACAGTATAAATTCTGGGTATCTCTTGTTTTTTGAAACCACAATAATGGGGAAGACTGCTGACTTGGCAATGATCCAGAAGACAATCACAACTGACACCCTCCACAAAGAAGGTAAGTCACAGAAGGTCATTACTGAAAGGGGTGACTGTTCACAGAGTGCTGTATCAAAGCATATTAAATGCAAAGTTGACTGGAAGGAAGAAATTGGGTAGGAAAAGGTGCACAAGCAAAAGGGATGACCGCAAGCCTTGAGAATACTGTCAAGCAAAGCCGATTCACTTGGGAGAGCTTCACAAGGAGTGAAATGAAGTTGGAGTCAGTGCATCAAGAGTCACCACGCTCAGACGTCTTCAGGAAAAGGGTCACCAAGTCACTTCTGAAACAGAAACAACATCAGAAGCATCTTACCTGGGCTAAGGAGAAAAAAAAACTGGACTGTTGCTCAGTGGTCCAAAGTCCTATTTTCAGATAAAAGTAAATTTCAAGCTCTGGAGTCTGGAGGAAGACTGGAGAGGCACAGAATCAAAGCTGCATGAAGTCCAGTGGGAAGTTTCCGAAATTTGTGATGATTTGGGGTGCTGTGACGTCTGCTGGTGTTGCTCCATTGTGTTTTATCAAGTCCAAAGTCAATGCAGCCATCTACCAGGAGATTTTGGAGAACTTTATGCTTCCATCTGCTGACAAGCTTTATGGAGATGCTGATTTCCTTTCCAAGCAGGACTTTAGCACCTGCCCACAGTGCCAAAACCACTTCCAAGTGGTTTGCTGACCATGATATTACTGTGCTTGACTGGCCAGCCAACATGCCTGACCTGAACCCCATATGGAATCTATGGGATATTTTCAAGAGAAAGATGAGAAACAATCCAGACGAGCTGAAGGCTCAATAGTTCCTCAGCAGTGCCACAGGCTGATCGCTTCCATGCCACACCTCACTGATGCTGGAATTTTTGTGCTAAAGGAGCCCCGACCAAGTATTGAGTGCATAAATGAACATACTTTAAAGAACTTGAGCTTTTCTGTTTTGCAAATCCTTTTTTGATCGATCTTAGGAAATATTCTAATATTTTGATATACTGGATTGACTTTCATGAGCTGTAAGCTCTAATCATCAAAATTAAAACAAAAAAAAACTTTTGAAATGTTTTACTTTACATGTAATGAATCTAGAATATATGAAAGTTTCACTTTTTGAAATGTTACAGAAAAAAATGAACTTTTTCATGATATTCAAATTTTTTAAAAGATGCACCTGCATATATATATATATATATATATATATATATATTCATATAGAAATGTTATGACTTTACAAAAACATCCAATCAATATGTAGAAATAAACAATAAAATGTTTTGCTGCATAATGTGCAATCATTGCATGTCCTTAGAGAATCATCTTAGTTTAAAGACTAAATGAGTCACATGAAATCAATCACTGCACGCTTCAGATGTGACAGAGAACACAAGGAGAGTATTTTCTCTTTTTCACACAAGTGTACATGTGCCAGAGGTTTTGTTGACATGCTGCAATCAAAAATTATGACCATTGCCACACCTGCCTTTTGTAATGATGATGATGATGAAGATGACTCCTTTTCTAAAGAACAAAAGAAGCTGTTTACAAATCTGTCAGCTGCTTACTCATAGCTGATAGTTTTGAGGGTTGCTATAGAAACTAAATGGAACGTACTCACCAGGTGCATCATGTTCTGACTCCAGAAACAAGACGGATGAGAACGTTCTCAAACATACACCAGCACATTGCCTTCTTACTACCAACAGAAAACAACTGCAAATGACTGAAACTCATTACCAGATTTTCAGTGGTCAAGGATCATAATCTTAATGTATAGCAGCGCATATAATACACATTATGTATCTTTACACCTAATGTAGGGAACGAGTCCAGTGGCATCCATATTGTACAGAAACGAGGTCAGTTTGTCCTGGCACGAGTCCTTCTCAGCTATCAGAGGTAAATATTTACTTTTGACAGACCACATGAGCCCCACGGTGAGGAATCCTTCTCAAATCGCTGTTTTCCCATATTATCAGTTTCCTCTCGTCTTGCAGTTTTCAATGGAAAGAATTTGATAACGTGAGTTTGTAGATGAGTGTGTGATTTTACATAACGAATATTTGGTCAGTGTTATTCAGTAATTTATTGTTACTCGAGGAGGACTGGGTGTTCAGAACTTGACCTTGTATTTTTTTTTTTTATCATAGCTGAATTTGAGATGTCAAAAATTTGAAAAGCCCAAAACGCGTTGCAGAGACAGGTTTAGCAAGGGCATTCAAAGAAATATTCATCAATACATATGGAAAAAAATTATACATGCATTCTCAACAGGTCACAATAAGGCCATACTTTTTCAGCTGATGCATGTTCTTAAAAATGTTTCGTTATTTGCAGGTGTTATTAATGAAATTTGAACATTTGATTTTATATAAATGAATCCTTCAAAGAAATGTCATACTTCACAATAAACATTTGAATTATTTTCTCATATCTCATATCTAAACAATTATTTAAATAAGGACAATTTCTACTATATAAATTATATATAATACTTCAAAATATTTTTTATTTTAACATTCATAAATATTAGATTTGAATAACATTTCCATTATTTTTAATAAATATCAAAATAAAAATAAAATAACCTATTTTCTGTCTTTGTTGCCCTAAAATAGGCTCTTTTTTAATAGTTTATAATTTTCTTCTGCTTTTCGGTCAAAATATGAAACATAACATGCCAGTTTTGTAAGAATATAATGATGTTAGAAGGTGCTCAGGGGAACACATCATTGTTTTGTGATCTAAATCTGTGGCCTTATTGCATAAACAGATCTGACCCTGCTGGAAACATGACATCCCATGCTGATGTAATGATGATTATTCCAAAGACATATGGGGCACTGCCATTAATCAGGCCTTACATCATTATGACTATATGCAGAAGCCTCATTTCCCTGTAACACGGTTTTGAAGTTATGATGTCATAGGTGTGCAATAACACAGCATGAGCGTAATGTGCCCTTTTAAGAGCGTACGATTGCATAAATGCATGTGTGTGTGGATTTTCATGTGTTTTGAGGGGGATGGAAGCAGCTGGGGACATCAGGCTTCTCTCCGGTGTGGTAATTAAGCTGTAGGAGTGAATGTGGGGCTGTCAATCCCTCTCGTCCCTGTTGCTCACTAATTACCCTAACTAGGTGTCAATACTCCAGGGCAATGAGTAGGGCTTACATGTAAGAAAGAAGCAAAGGCAGAAAAATTGATTAAAGGTTTGATTAAAAGATTCACAAAAACCTGGAATACATACTGGGAAAAATTGCAATTGCAAAATTGTATTTAGTGTATTTTAAATATATTTTACCTTTTTGAACATAAAAATACCAGATAAAATTAAGTGGTGCAGTTTCACATATTCTATATGATAAAAGTACCAAATACTGCTCTAAAGTTGGAGTCGGCTGTAACGAAGAGTCAGTGACATTGGGATCCATATGCAGCTTTATTAATACACAAAACGAGTCAAACAGGCAAAGTTCAGACAGCAGCGTCAGGTACAACGTAGACTAGGCAGTAGGCAGAATCGTAAACTGCGTCCATGCAACAGGTTGAGGCAGGGGGCAGACAGGTAACAGAGTAAATACACAAGGCAGGCTGGGTCAAAAAGGCAAGCAGCAAACGATCAGAGGAGAATACAAAGTCCAGGTAGGCAACAGAGAAACAAACAGGGAATAAACGCTCAGTAACGTCAGCTAGGCAAAACAAGACTTCACAAAGGGGGTAGAGAGAACACTGCTTAAATAGTCCAGATAATGACTAACACCTGTGCAGGTGATCAGTCCCAGGCACGGGGTTATGGGAAATGAAGTCCGAAACAACCGGTTAGTACTCCGGTGAGGGATCCCTCTGGTGGTGGTGATCGGAGGGAGCCACAGAGGCTTGATTTGTGACATTGGGTTTTTTTTAAATGAAATTAATACTTTTATTCAGCAAGGATGCATTAAATTTTAAAATCAAAGTGACAGTAAAGACATTTCTAAATATATTTTTTTTTCTATTTATCAAAGAATCCTAAAAATATATATATTTTCCACAAAAATATGAAGCAGCACAACTGTTATCAACACTGATAAGAAATGATTCTTGAGCAGCAAATCAGCATATTACAATGATTTCTGAAGGATCTTGTGACACTGAAGACTGGAGTAATGATGCTGAAAATTCAGCTTTGGATCTCAGGACAAAACTACATTCGAAAATATATTTAAATAGGAAATAGTAACTTTGTAATAATATTTAAAAAAAAAAAAAAACAGTTCTCCAAATAAATGCAGTCTTGGTGATCATAAGAGACTTTCAAAAACATGAAAAAAGAAAGAAAGGGGAAAAAAAAAAAACTTACAGACCGCAAACTTTTGAATGCTAGTGTATAATGGAATATCACATCATTATTTTTAATAACATATTATAGTATGTTCCTATTTAACATAATGAGGAATGCAATGTTAGGATTATAGATTTGGCATTTTATTAAGAGCCAATATTTGCTCTGTGGAATTTATTTTTAGGGGACTGTTTAATAAAGGTATATTAGAGAGAGAGAGAGAGAGAGAGAGAGAGAGAGAGTATATATACAGTACTCTCTGAATTGATAAAATAATATTTAATTATAATTTAATTCATGTATAATATTATTAAATCAATACAACATAAAAAGGGACATTTTGTCCCTATTTTATAAATATCAAAGCCAGTTTTGGATTATTTCTGTGACATTCCATTGGATGAATTCTCATAGTAACCTGGTTCTTTAATCTAATTCATTTTAGATATCTTCATTTCTCCCCCCTCAAAGCCATGCAACTGACTTAAGTGACAGTGATGCAGTGTGAAGAGAGTGTCTGATGTGGGGGGTTCAGCAGGAACCATCTGTTCAGACCCCCTTCTAAGAACTCTACAGGGGCCTTCCAAGGGCATTGGGTGGTGGGGTAATGTGTGTGTCCACAGGCCCTCCACAAACAAATAGAAAGCATTCGGAAAGTGCATGGAAAAATCTACACGGCTGGACAGATGATCTCACAGAAAGCATGAAATATGAGCATATTCTTATAAATGTTGTTTAAAAGAATTGTTGGTTCTCCATAGAACCTTTCAGTGAACAGTTCTTAAAACAACATTTTGAAAATCAAAAGAGAATTTTTCCACTATAAAGAACCTCTTGTGGAATGGAAAGATTCCATGGATGTTAACGGTTCTTTTTGGAACCGTCAATAAAGAACTTTTATGCTTAAAAGTGTAGGTAACACTTTTCTACCCAGCAGGATGATGTCTCTGTTACACTCATAGACTGGTAACAAATGTCTATCCCATTGTCCTCTTTGTCAAGAACTGAGACAGGGTCTCAGAATGGCCAGACAATGAAGTGGTGTCGGACTCATGAATATCTGAGTGGTGAGTTTGAATGTGGTCAGTGGGGGGCGGGAAAGTGTATTTATTTCAAATCTATTTCCATATGCTTTGGAGTCATTCATCATTGATCGTTTACTGATCTATTTATGCATGCGGCACGATGGGTTTGGTTAAGAGAATTGGTTAACACTGAGTTTAACATATGGGGGACTATAAACCACAGCCAGATAACACTGCATCAAGATATGCAGATGCCAGAGAAGCATTGTTTTATCTGGAACAATGTTTTCGTCCTACAAAAATCATTGTAATGTATTCATTGGTGTGTCTGTTACGATTTTTAAAAAAAAAGAAACCGTAGCCAATTTGACAGCTACATTATTACATATTCTCCCTATGGCTTGGAGGCACCACTGAAGAATGTAATTAAACATGTAACAAACTAATTACCCAAAGGAGTGAATTATACGGTAAAGTACAAAACAGTTGTCTCAACAAGTCCAGGAACAATTCAACTGTTCAGTGACAACAACTACCACCAAAACCCCCTCTAGGGACTGTAATTCAAAGAGCGTGTGAGGAACACTGTTTCTAGGAAATAACCTTTGTCTAGGGATGCAATTTCCTGGAATGTATGATCACTGGTGGAGAAGAACCGTCATGTACTGACAAGCAGCATCTTAGTAATTCTAATGAACCTTTGTGCATGCACAGGGACTGTTTTGCTGTGGCTGATGCTTGCTGTTGATACATTACTGCTGTCCAAAAACCAGTTTTACCCAGGGCTCCAGACTGTGGCTAAATGTGGCAAAATCAGCTTTTTTGAATGAATGATTAAAAATAAAAAGTCACTAGTTGTGTCCCAAATGACATACTATGCAGTATGTACTTATGTACTGTACTTGAAGTGCACTTTTTCTTTTTGGAATTTGTGAACACACTAGTCATACTACAAATGGCATAGTATAGTGCATAAGTACATGAATTGGGAAGCATCTACTTCAATGAATCACTAGATAAATGATTCAAAGGCTGTATCCGAAATCACATCCTACACCTTTATTCGCTATTCCACTACTTAATGAGTGAATAAAAACGAGTGTGTGAATTTGGACAATGAGTGCGCCGGAAATGCTACAGACACCAACTTCTGGCGAGACACCAGAATTCATTCTGTGCAGCGCTCAAAGCCAGTTGCCCACTCATTATTGAGGTGCATTATGGGATTGAATGCATCCTGGTGTGCACCTTTCCATGCATTTCCACTGCAGAAAAGGTAGTTCCAACTGGAACTTCTTTGACATCTTGCAACCAATATGCACAAAATTACGTCAATATATCATGATAAACTCTGTCATTTTTTGTTGCAAGTAAAGAACGTAAACAGACGAAAAAGAAAACGCATATGTAACATTATTTTTAAGTCCACGAGTGTTCGGTATTAAAGAGACAGCAGCCTAATAAACATGCTCCCTGACATTAATGTAAATTAAAGAACAAAAGAAAATTATTCACTGATCTTGACTGAATCTGTACCTGAAATGTATTCAGTTGTATTTATTTACTCTGTTGCAAATTGATTTTTTTTGTTTGTTCCTATTTTATTACTAATTGTTCACTTGTCTTTAACAGTTTATTGTTTGAAATTCATATTAATCTAGTTGTTTTTGATGTGGTATTTTAGTTAAAACAAAATTCCTCTTGTAGGCCAAAGTGTTCTATAGGCTGCTGATTTTTGCTCATGTTATTCAGCTGCAACAGAATGCTTTGTAAAAAGACAGAATAAATACGTTTAATATCTAATTTTTTTGGAACTTATTGGAACTGAAACTAGAAATGGATAAGAATCAGAATCGATAAACAGAATTGGAATCGGAATCAAAATTGACAAAATTCAAATGATACCCAACTCTACCTACTGGAGTATCAATGTAACCTCCAAAAAGAGACAGACTGACCATCTGGAACATGCAAACACAGACAAACATGGATACAAAAGACCCAGTGGTGACTGTTATATCAGAATATTTGGAAAACTGTTCGACCAATAAGATTCGAGAACTACTGTAACTGTCATATGAATTCCATGAAAACAAAATCAACTAAAAATTAAAAAAATCAAACTAAAAGCTAAAGTGAGAAGCTATGATTAGCTGTGTCTGATATCGCATATTCAGAGCAGGTAGTCCTTTTGAATAAGCAACTATCTGAGAAACTTAAAAAGTGTGTTTTACATAGTAGTCATGTGCATGGTATGAATATAATCCAAATTTATAGCAGCCGGCATGTTGTCATTGACTTGTGATCTAGCAGCATCAGTTGCGTCGCTTCACTGCCATTCACAAATCCTCTCTTGTGGCCTCATGGGACAGTAAAGTGTCCATTAGATGTGCACTTCAGAATCTCACCGGTATACTTTTCACCTACTGCTTTACAAATAATTTGAATTTGTACATACTCTTTTCACATACTGTTTTTCATCTACTGTATTACAGAAGTATGAGATTTTGAGTGCAGCTATTCTGTCAGTTAAAAAAAGTAATTTGGCTCCTATGTGTTTCTTTTTCTTTTCTTTTCTGGGTCCCTGTCATGCTGAGCATGGATTTACAGTGAAGTTTGAAATATACAAATTGCTGTTATCTGATTAAGATGTAATTTCTTGCAACAGTGTAATGTTAACGCATATTGTCGTAAAGCAGAGAATCCAAGCAATGATTTAAATATTCATTTAAAAAGAACAGCTGTAAAATGTCATGTTGGACACGGACCACTTGCACCAGCACAAACAGCTCTATTGTTAGTATATGCACATACAGTCCTAAAGGTTAAGTTGACTCCACCTATCTCTTTGTGTCTATTTTACTAGACCATCTCTGCCAGGCAGTGTTGTTGTAAGCACAGCTGTGTCCGCACTAGATTCCATGCCCAGTGCCAGCAGACCATTATCACCATTAAACAAGGGCCTTGGTGTACTGGTTTGTACTTTAGTGAGCTGGCTGGGCTCCACGTAGAGGGAGATTCATTATGGATGGTCCCAGGGTGCTGAATGCAAGCCTAACCCCACTACCAGCCCCACAGGGGTTTGTGCCCAATGGACCATTATGATGTTCTTGGAGGCACTGGACCATGAATTTATGGGCTATGTTCCTTAGGCCTACTCTCTGTTTCCCAGTGTTCCATGATGCTATTCTGTGCTGTTTAGAAGAATCTAACAAGTCTGTTCCAAAAACTTCAAATAGCAACACTGTGTGAAGACAAATATGCCACAGACAGGAATACTGCCTCCTCAATATTTAAATGGCTTCCTTTCCCACATCTACAGTAATATTAAAGTGGTTTTGTCTTAAACCACTGAAAATAGCCAAGGACGCCTGACATCGTAATAATTGTCTGTATTCACCTAAAGCGTTTAATTATCATTTACATTCTACAAGTATAAAGTTAGACACAAACAATTATTTAAATTAGCAGACTAAGGTCAACACCACGTAATGGCATACATTACAACAAATAAATGGCAAATAAAACGAACAGGAAAAAACACAGACACCACGCGCCGCAACGGACCTTTCCTGTATGGCGTCTGGTGTAAATGTGCTCAGATTATTGAGTACTAACTTCACTGTACGATTTAACTTACTTGTCTGTTTGATGGCCATGTTCGAAACACTGCTTGCGTCACGATTCACTTAATGAATCTATTGTTTCCAATCAGTAAGTCGGAGCGTGTCAAACGTTAATCACGTGAATCACGTTTGTCAAGTCCAGAGCTCTGATCAGGTCAACCACGCTTCGTTCGACGCTATAGGGCGATTGATCTCAAGTTAACCCATGGACCAGTATTACATGTATGATTGTAACTGATTTTGAATCTTTTTTATTTAAGTTTATTCAATTCAAGTACTGTTTAAAGTAATAGAACGCTTTAATCAGTAGATGTCCTCAGCGTGCGGGGTTTCGAGCGCTTCACCATGTTGATTCGTTTTGTGAAGCATTCAGTTGATTCGAATTTTGATTCGGAAAACCGGCATACCCAAAGCCATTCCATTGGCTGGGTATGTTTTCCCTATGCAGTGTCTAATTAGAAATGATAAATTATGTTATATATATATCAAGAAAATGTGTTAATGTCTTTTAAAAGTCACTCATGGAATAGCAAAGTGTTCTCTAGTTTTACATACCCGCTCTCTCATACTACCTGTTCATATATCCTACTGTGTGTACTAGTATACATTCTTCCCTACTGTATAGCAGAAAAAAACAGTATGTGAAATGAGTAGCATTTATAAAACAATAGGGAAGTATCCCGATGTCCTAGGCCTCCTTCAAGATTAAGGCGTAAGTCCCATGAGGCCATAGGAGAGGAGTTGTAAACTGCAGTGAAGCGACATAATTGACCCCGTAAGTCACATGACACTGACAGCATGGAGGGGTGTAGAACATCTAAATTTCATTCTAAGAACATTCACACTATACTTTTTTCCCAGTCATAATGTTCCTCATCAAATGTAGTACCTACTCAAACAGTATGCGATTTTGGAAAGCGGAAATACTGCTTTCTGAATACTATTAGTGAAAGTAAGTGTATTCAGAGATGAGAAGAATGGTATTATACTCTCTGCATCAGGATTTATGGGATCAAACACCAACAGATGGTATGAGTCCATGGTAATAAAACTTGACCAGTCCAAAAGGTTAGAGGACAGGGCTTGTGGCTATTGACCTCAACCAAATAGGTCACATGCGGTCACTGGCAGCTAAGTGGAAGTAGCTAAACATACGACAACTCAGCAAATGCTTTTGTCTCTGTTTCTTTTTTTCAGTGCTTTATCCCTTTATCCCAAACACGTTTCAAAGGCAAAGCGCAACCAGTCGAACATTCTGTCAGGGAGGTACAGAGAAGCTAGTGGTTTGGTTCATATGGAAAGTATCAAAGGGGAATGCTTCACTCCTAGCTGAAGACTCGCAGACAGCAGGTGGAGTCTGGAGGCAGCGATGAGGTCATTGAGGCCAACAATTTTCACATGGGTTTGTTTTACAGTGTTTACCAGAGTCACAAACTCCCTTGCACTAGCATCCACATGCCACACACACTCTTAAAAATAAAGTTTCTAAATTGGCATCAACGGTTCCATGAAGAAACTTTAACATGCATGGAACCTTTCCATTCCACAAAAGGTTCTGTAGATGTTCACTGAAAGGTTCTTTGAGGAGCCAAAAATGGTTCTTCTGTGGCATCACTGAGAAACCCCCTTTATTTTTAAGTGAACCTTGTGAACTCTGAGTATGATATAAAAAAAAATAAAATAAAAAAAATACCCATTTTTTTCAGTTGATACCAATAGAAACACAATAAAATCACACACTAAGATGGACAATGGTGGCATCTCCCCAAAACTGTCCTATAGCTATGATTGAGCTCTATTGTTCAGGCTTTACTCTATCCTTCAGGAATGTTTTCATCAGCAAACCCCAGAGCCAATTCCACCTGGCCCCTCCCGTCGGCATAGAGCCGCACCGTCCAGGATACACCATCATACAGTATCTCTGCATCCTCAGGATCAGAGAAAAGTGTGTCATTGAATATCATGACGACAGGCACAGGCGACACAGGAACATGTGCAGCCACAAAAGTTTCTATGGCAGTGAACCAACACACTGGGGTTACACAAGTGTCTGTAAGCTGACCACCCATTTGTGACCTACTTTCAAGTCTGACGTGAGAGAAATATCAACATGAGAAGCAAAAATGCATTCACACTGCTGACACAGACATTCATTTCTAAGCGACACTGCCCTCTGCTGTACAAAAGCAGTTGCTCATAAGTGACAAAAACAAATTTGATTATGCAAAGGAAACAATTCATGTGTCATATAAATTCAGTCCTATATTGACTTACGAACAAAGGTTGTATATATAAACGCTTCAAATTATGTGTGCGCAACTCTTAAAAGCAGCTGTTGCATTATGCATGAAAAAAAACATGTATTTAGATACATTTTCAGACGTTACAACTTTCATGTGTGCATCAGACAAGACGTAAACAATTATTATGTTAATACTTCAGTCTTACAGTAAAAACAAATAAAATCCAAGACATGCATGTTCTATTGAGAGCTGTCCTACAATCTACATCCTCTTGATGTGAAGGCATGTGTCACTGATTCTGTTAAAAGGAACAGAAGACATAATTTACTGGTTAAAATAAAACCACAAAAGACCTGTTCATATCTAGATATATTGCATCTATAACTAGATCTATTATGTTTTGTAATGAAAAAGTGTGTCATGTTTGCCCATGCAAAACTCATTGATTTGATGCTGAATGTTTTGGGTGGTTGCCAGGTCATTGTAATAGGTTGCTAAGGTGTTCTGAGTTGTTTTTAACATGTTGCTATGCGGCTGCAAAAGTAAAAATGTAAAAAGATGAAAAAATGTAAACAAAGAAACTTGACTAAAAACTTACATTTAAAATTGAAAATATAAAAATAAAAGCTCATTCAAAATACTAATAAATACTATAATAGTATATAGGTAGTACCCTATGAGTTAGTTTTAACATGTTGTTATGGAGTTGTTCTTATTGCTTCAGATCAAAAGTAAATCTGATTGTTTAAAAGGGAACAGCACACTTCTACTCAACAAGCCTTGAAATTTTAGTCATGAGCAGCCTAATTAAAAAGCACCACTAATAACAGTTAAAAGATGGATTATAATAACACTGTACAGTATAGGTCATATACTGTATATGATATACATTTGCAATTTTACTTTGAAATTGTAAGTGTATTTATTTGTCAATTGAACCTTTTAAATACACAAATTTAACTGTATGTACAGTAATAGTGTGCATGTGTGTGTTGGGGGCTCGTGTCTGATCACGTCAGAAACACCATGAACCATGAGCACCAGTGATTGTGATCACAGCATGCTGGGGAAGCTATTATATGCTTATTATATCTTACTGGTTTACATACCATCCTCAGACATGTGAGTTTCATCCATGGTGTTCTCTTCTTGCCCCCATCTAAGAAACAAGAAACAAAAATCAAAACAAACCAGCAGATATTTTCCAGGAAAAAAACTGACAGTAGCAAATGGAGTCTAACAACTTGTATATCAGAGCTTTTCATCTTTTTTCACAACACGTACACACCCAATTCAATTCTAAAGCTTATATGCAGGTTTGGAACTGGTATGTCTACCATTATTTGACTTGTGTTGAATTGTGTTCAGAAGACATCCGTCTGTAATTTGCTTTTACTTATTACTCTTATTTTCAGTGGAAAGGGGTTGTTAAAACAGGAATTACTGTTTTGTAAATTATATACATATACACGTTTTTATGTAATAGACACAATGTGTACTGTTAGCAACAACAATCTCGCCGTTTCCTTCAAGTCAGCGGCAGCAGGTGTGTCAAACCACTGTCAGTTTACCTTTTATTGTCATTCTACCAAACAAGACAGCTGCCAGGATCACTGTCAGAAAAATGCCAGCAGGAAATAAAATCTTCTCAATGTCCTGACTTCTCTCTGGGTCACGGCACCAATTTGCTGTGTGATCAAACAATAAAATTCATAACTTTCATAGCTTGTATTGTTTAACATGGCAATACAGTACAACTAAAAGTGAAACCTATCACAAGTGCCATTACTAACTAAAGCAGTTAAAAAATATAGCTGCAAGCAGCAATTATGGGGCCAAGCACTCCAGCGGCAAAATGAGGAGCTAAGCATAGCATGGAGCATCAGACCAAATGCAACAATGAGTACTAAAAGCAATTTTAAGATGATTTCAATTGAAATGACTGAAAAATAATAAATACAACCTCTAGTAACATGATTAAATGACTTATCACTTTTGACTAACAGGTGGCACTGCAATCAAATCATTTTGGTGTGTTCTGTGTAAGGTGACAATGGCACACACAAAGTTTGTTGTCATTATGTCAAAGCTTTGCAGAGATATAGCCTCAGAGTTATTTTGGCACCATGCCTAAAATTTGTAGTGGCGCTGTACAAAAATGGTTTTGTCTATCGACACGAAATCCATAACTTTTTGTCAGCAAGGTCTGAAGATGATCTGCCTCAATTTTGGTGAAAATCGGACAAACGGTTGAGGAGGAGTTCGAAAAAGTAAGTTTTCAACATAAATCAAAATGTCAGACAGGAAGTTTGGTTGACTATGGCAACATTGGTATCACTGTTCTCAGCATGACCCAAGGATCTATTAATACAAGTCTCATTACAATAGGCAAAATTCACAGAATGCTATTAGCATTTATTTGAAATTTCATTATAACGTTTGACCACAAGGTGGCACTGTCTCAAAACTTTTTGAGTACTTTCAGGTCATGGTCCCGATGGTACATACAAAGTTTCGTAAGGGTACATCCAAGCATTCGTAAAATATAGCATTTTATATCATAATACTCTATTGTAGTCAATGGCAATTTCATGTTTTGTTCAATTATAGCACCACCAAGAGGCACAATCCCACCAAATTTTTTATGTGTCCTTAGAGTGTACCCATACATATGTGTGTCAAATTTGGTGAAAATTTCTCATTTTGTTTTGGAGTTATAGACATATTTGTATAAGAGTAGATGAAAAATGACTAACTGCTGACTTTGCATTTTTGTGCCACTTACTATCAAAATTTTGGCAACTGGGCATCAGCATATAGCCGGCACGCTATGCTTCCGAATTTCCTACGGTGGTTTCATGTCGATCGGAGATATTGAGATATAAGATATTGGCAAATGTTTTTTAAGCGCTACAATGCAACGTTGAACAAACCGTAAGGCGAAACCTGGTAAGTCTGGTATCGCTGGACTCGGCAAGGATTCAGAAGTCTAAAAAGGTGACTTCCGTGAAAATAAGTCGACCACACCCAAAGTTATAAGCATGTGAATATTTGATTTTACCACTAGGTGGTGCTGGCTCGAAACTTCTCAGGTTCCTTCAGGGCATCATGCTGATGACCCATACCACGTTTTGTAACGATACGTCAATGTGTTCATAAAATATAGCATTTTACTACAAAATTCAAAATGGCCGACGCCCAAAATGGCTGACATGGGAAAATTGGATATGGTTTGACTCGGCATGATGCACCGAATCTAAAGAGACCTGTTTTGTGATTTTTGGCCAAACTATTCACAAGTTATAATCAAAAATATGCATTTTTCATATCTCCTGACCACTAGGTGGCATAGCGCCACAGTGCAGGTAGCTTCAGATCATGCCTGTTATAACACACACCAAGTTTGGTCTCAATACGTCAAACCCTTGCGGAGATATAGTCCAGATCCATTTTTGCATGCTTTTCGGCAAATTCATTAGTGTGTTATTCGAAAATGCCTGGACAAATCGACTTGAATTCCATAACTTTTTGCCAGCATGATCTGTAGATGATCTGAGCCAATTTTGGTGAAAATCGGACGAACCGTCTAGGACGAGTTCGAAAAAGTAGGTTTTACGAACAATTGAAAATAGCAAAAAAAACTAAACCTTACGATTTTTTAATTTTGGATTTCATTCGACTCGGCTTGAGCCAAGGATTCAGAGGAAAAAGAGGAATTCAGAGGAATTTTCATTTTCTGCCTTACGATTCAAAAGTTATTAGCATAAACATGAGTGAAACTTTGGACAAGTGGTGGCACTAGAGAGTTTGAGATGGAGACTCCAAATTTGCTGTGTTTAGTATTGACACTATCCTCTATCAGTGTGCCAAATTTTACAACTTTCCAGCAATCGGTTCTATGGGCTGCCATAGACGCAATGGCAGAAGAAGAAACGAAAGAAGAAGCACATTTGGTGCTTGGCCCCTAAAAAAAGATTAGCTTGAATGTAGTCAAACTCCTTGAAATTATGCGTAGCTGTATTACAGGAGAGGCCACTAAATTTTCATTAGTGTGACACTGGCGCTGTTATCGAAAAAGTGTTGCTTTTATAAGCTAAACTACAAAACGCTACATCGGTATTTTTAATTGCATTTTTTAAAAAATATTACATTGCTACATTTTTCAATGCATTATTATGGCCACAACTTAAAGGGATAGTTCACCGAAAAATGAAAATTACCCCATGATTTACTCACCCTCAAGTCATCTTAGGTGAATATGACTTTCTTCTTTCAGACGAATGCAATCGGAGTTATCCACCTTATTCTTCACATACAAATGGGCATGGCCATTTGTAAATTTTATGGGTCTTGCTTCCGGTCTCATTTGCTTCCAGCTATTTTTAGCTGTACAAAACTGCTCGTTTTGCTGCTTGATATTGCGAGTTGGTGTGTCTTACCATATTATTTTAGTGTATTATCTTAATTATAAACACATTGTTTGTAATACAAACAGTTTTACCGTTTACAGCACGTTGTTATTCTTCTTGTTATTTCCCTATAGTGCCTAATGAAACGTTTAGGAATAAGGTGGATATTAAAAAAAATGCCCTGGCTCTTCCAAGCTTCATAATGGTAGTGAATGGTGGTCGAGATGTTGAAGCCCAAAAGAGTGCATCTATCGTTCATAAAAAGTGCTCCACACAGTTCCGGGGGGTAAATAAAGGCCTTCTGATGAGAATTGACGCGTTTTTCATAATCTCTAGCTTCCGCTAACTGTGGAATGCGTGTTCACAAGAGAGTGGCGTTCCAGTTAATGATGTAGGACGTAGGCATAGCATAAGCTCTGGTGAGAATGTGCTAGTCTCACGAGAACCAAGTTGTGTTTACCACGAAGGAAAACCAATCTCATCTTGGCTTATATCAAAAAAAAAAAAAACTTTATTTATTTTTTTTTTTTTACAAATCCTCATTTTGTACTTCTAATTCATGACCGGTGTCTTGTTTTGCTGTCTCCTCTGTGCTTCCGCATTTGTCACTTCTCACTGGAGCTTATGCTATGCCTACATCCTACATCATCCACTGGAACGCCACTCTCTCGTGAACGCACGCACAACAGTTAGCGGAAGCTAGAGATTACAGTTTATAAAGTTTTAAATATCGATATTTTTCTTACACATACACATCGCTTTGCTCCAGAAGGCCTTTATTAACCCCCCGGAGCCATGTGGAGCACTTTTTATGATGGATGGAGTCACTTTTTTGGGCTTCAAAATCTCAACAGCCATTCACTGCCATTATAAAGCTTGGAAGAGCCAGGACTTTTTTTAATATACCTCCAATTGTATTTGCCTGAAAGAAGAAAGTCATATACACCTAGGATGGCTTGAGTAGGATGGGTGAGTAAATCATGGGGTACTCTTCATTTTTGGGTGAACTATCCTTTTAATAATGTATTTAGCTACATTAGTAGCTTGTCACTTAGGAAGCTACAGTTTCAAAAGTAGCTTCTGCAACACTGATCTTATATCACCTTTACATTTGTACTTACAACACTGCAAGTCACACTGAAGTACAGGGACTGAAAAGCGCACATCTACCCTCTGGACCTACAAACATGAAAACACAAGACCATCCAAATCAGTAATTACCACTGACAAAAATCCAACAAGATTTGACAGCATTTGTCGCATTCCTTTTTTGCCATACCTGGATGCAGACGCACAGTTCGCACGCACTTTTAGACAAGCTGAAAACTGCGTGCTTCATTTTGTCCTAGAAAACAAATAAGCCCTGGCATGACATCAAACAAGCTTAAACAAGACCACTTCTGTGCTTTGAGTTTTCCTTAGAACAGACCCTTTTCTTTCTCATGTCATTGGGTACAAACCAGGTGAAAAGTTTTACTTTGACAAGGGAATTGCCTTCAGTGGAGGCCTCAAAGCATGGTTTACTAAGATAAATATAGGAGTGTACCGAGAAACCAAGAAAACTAAGAAAAAAGCCATCCAATTGACATTATGTACATTTGCTCTAAAGTTATTATAACTGATCCTACAGGCAGATTATCCTGCTCACGGTTCCTTACCACAGAAAGGTTTTGGAACTTGTTTCCCTCGATTTGTTTACACTGAGAGGAAGGTTTCATCTCACAGACAGAAACGGAGAAGCTGGCTTTGACCCATGCTGAAATCTCTGCCCACTGCTGACCATCTTTGGATGTAAATTTTGCTGTCCAGACTTGTCAGATAAAAGGGAATTTAGCATCATACAGTGTGTAACATGAACATCTGTGAAAGGTATTGTGCGTACATACCTGAGAAATTTCCTTTGGCAAAAGGACACTTTATCCATGTCCCCACTTCAGTGGTAAACTACAAAAAAGAAATTGTCATTACAATGAATTCCGAACCCAACCCAAAAAGCTATTTTCTGTCAATGACATCATTCATTTAAAGGCACAGTTCATACAAAATGTAAAATTCCATCTTCATACTGTGTCTAAACAACTCATGTGGTTCCAAGTCACCAGAAGTCATTTGATAGTTTTTTGTTTAAGGAACAAACAATGATAAATAAGTTGTTTTTCACTGAAATTCACAGAAAATCTTGTAGCTTGAACTATCGATAAGATTATCAGTTAATAATTTACACAAAACTGTTGTATGACTTGTAATACAGTATGGTGACTATAAACCATCTTTTTTCCAAACATGTCCTGGCTGGGATTTCTAAATTGACTAAAATGTCTGGGTTTTGCCTTCCTATTGTTTTAACATTTGCTGAAGGCGATGACTGAAAAGTAGTTTAACCAATAGCGTGCAAGCATTATACAGGCGAATCAACCAATCACGGCATTCAAAAAGGCTACATAGAATGGTCAAAACAATGCAAAAACGCATACATACAGTATGTCACAAAAGTGAGTACACCCCTCACATTTCAGCAACAATTTTAGTATATCTTCTCAAGGGACAATACTGCACAAATGAAACTGGGATATATATTAGAGTAGTCAATGTGCAGCTTGTATAGAAGTACAAATTTACTGTCCTCTAAAAATAACTCAACATATAGCCATTGTTGTCCAAATAACGGGCAACAAAAATGAGTACACTCTAAGTAAATATGTAAAAACTGTGTCCAAGGTGTCAACATTTTGTAGGAGCACCACTGTTATCTAGCACTGCCTTAATCCTCCTGGGCGTGGAGTTCACCAGAGCTGCACAGGTTGTTGCTGGCATCCTCTTCCACTCCACCATAATGATACTGCTGGATGTTAGACACATGGTGCTTCTCCACCTTCCACTTGAGGATGCCCCACATGTGCTCAACAGGGTTCAGGTCTGGAGACATATTTGGCCGCTCCATCACTTTCACCTTCAGCTTCATCATCACATCTTGGCGGTGTGTTTGGGGTCGTTATTATGTTGGAAACCTGCCATTTGGCCCAGTTTCTGAAGGGAGGGCATCATGTTCTGCTTCAGAATGTCACAGTACATGTTGGAATCCATGTTTCCCTCAATGAACCGCAGCTCCCCAGTACCAGCAGCACTCATGCAGCCCCAGACCATGATGCTACCACCACCATGCTTGACTGAAGGCAAGACACAATTTTCTTGGTACTCCTCAACAGGGCGTCATCACATATGTTGGAAACCATCTGAGCCAAACAAGTTTATCTGCGTCTCATCAGACCACAGGACGTGGTTCTAGTAATTCATGCTCTTGGACAGGTTGTCTTCAGCAAACTCTTTGCAGGCTTTTGACCTTCCACTTCTGCAACCTCTAAAGCAATGCTGGCTGCACTCATGCATCTGTTTTTTGAAGTCAACTTCTGCACCTGATGCACAGCATGAGGACCTAACTTCTATGATCGACCCTTGCAAGGCCTGTTCCGAGTGGAACCCGTCTTGGAAAATGTCTGTATGACCCTGGAAACTGTATTGTAACTCAGTTTCAGGGTGTTACTGAACTTCTTAGGCCATCTTTGTGGAGAGCAACAGTTCTAATTCTCAAATCCTCAGAGAGTTCTTTGCCATGAGGTGCCATGTTGAACATCCAGTGGTCATTATGAGAGAACTGTACTCAAAGCACCAAATTTTAACTGCTCTAATACAAGATACACAAATTTGTATGGTCCTGTCAAGCAGACAAAAACATGAACATGATGAATAGGACATGCGGCTTTGCATGGTTAAACGACGTATAGCTGTTATCACTTAGGGTGTAGTCACTTTTGTTGCCAGGTTTTTTGACAATAATGGCTGTATGTTGAGTTATTTTCAGAGGACAGAAAATCTTTACTGCTATACAAGTTGCACATTAACTACTCTAAAATATATCCAAGTTTCATTTCTATAGTATTGTCCCTTGTGAAGATATACTAAAATGGTTGCTGAAATGTGAGGGGTGTACTCACTTTTGTGAGATACTGTATAATGTATGGAGACTCTAGAGAGCATGTAAATAGGAAAAAAAGCCAAAACCCAGACAATTTAGGCAATTTAGAAATAACTGACAGAAAAAAGAGGACGTATGGTCCTCTAAATACAGCTCAAGAACAATGTTAATATAGTGCACGAGTCATATTGACTACTTCTACGGTGCTTTTATAGGGCTAAATAATGACAAAATGTTCATTTTTGGGTGAAAGCATATATGCAATAAAAAACATTCAACCTTCATGCAAAGCGTTGGGTGTGGATCCACAGAAGAGAATATCACCTGAGGTAAAAAAACAGTAAAAAAATGATATAAGGGTTCTTAACAATCAGCAGCTATTACTGTACATGGAAGGAACAAAGGAATAGTGGGGAACAGAACATACTTTTTGCCCCTCCGAATGAAAAACATTTCCAAGGTCTTGACAGCTTTTTCCTCCATCAGCATGGCACAGAGAAACTGACACTTTGACAGGACACTGCGGCTCCCATATCAACTCTTCCTTATTGAAGTCATAGGTTATCCCAGACCACAGTTCTTCTAAACCTGTAACAGAGAACAATGCAAGTATTTTAAAGTAAAATCTGAGCTTTAAAATGCCCATTTATAATATTCATGATTTATCAACAGTGATAGTTTGACCAAAAATGGAAATGTAAGAAAATCCAGGTGAAACAGTCTTCAAAATATCTTCTTTTGTGTTCCACAAAATAAAGAAACTGCTGCAGGACTGAAACAACATTAAGGTAAGTAACTGATGGCGAATTACTTATTTAAGTTATTTTGCTTCACATATGAGACCACTGGCAAGCTAATGATTTGGAATGCTATCTAACAGGAAATAGGTACTACCTTTAAAAATCCAAACAAGTGTGAACTAGTGCAAAACAAATCCGATACAGATACAATACAACCAAATGCAAATAAGCAAGTCAATGCAAGAAAGGTTTTTTCCATCAATTCAGCTGTTGATGAAAGGTTTTGAGGCGGGTCTGAAGATTACCTCAGATGTTGCCACTTGTTTTGAAATGTTAGGTTACCTCACAAAGCATTTTTACAGTGTAAACTGAGAACTGAAAACATCTAGGACCTTGTTTTGAACTAAGTCAGTTTTACTTACTGTTTTTGAATGGACACACTTGAACTCTCCTTGCATCTACCCTAGCAGGCCAACCCTGAAATAAAAGACGGAAATCAACACTTCCTTCTCTACCTGTCAGATTGCATGTTCAAACTTTAATTTTCTGTAAAAAAATAAATAAATAAAGCGTTCATACCTCAATGCACAAACAGGGTAATGGTTTGGAATAATGAAGCGTTATGCTACTCTGTAGATGTTGTGGTTTTATCTGAAACACATGTAAAACGCAAGGGTAAAACGAAACGATGCCAGGTCTTCTAGGAAATGCAAGGGAACGTGTGCTCGCCGTTCTTACCGTCCTGTGAGCACCTTCTCCTGCACAGATGATATTGCGTTTATGGCAGAGCCTAAGGTTATAATCAGTGTCCTCGGGAGCATCAGTCACTTTCACTGTTAACGCATTCCTGGCTTTATCTACAGTGTACTCCAGCTTCCCAGCTACAACAAAACGACAATACATTTACAGCTTCTGTATATCTATCTATCTATCAATGTAGTGACATCATGATAATGAAACTTACTGATGCACTCTGCAATTTCATCTCTGATACCTTCATGACTGCATTCTGGCAGTGAAAAAGAAAAGGGCAGTTGCTGTTAATGTTATTCTTGTCATGTGTGAGTACATTGTGTCTAAGCATAGAGTTGTGCTGACAAACACAAGACTGATACCAGGAACAACGTGTCTTTGTGTCCACATGGCTTTACAATAGTTGGGAATGGTTTTGAGAGTCACAAACACAAGCTCTCCAGGTCTAACAGCAACACACTTGAACTGCACATCAACCTAGAAGCAGAAACAGAGTATACATTATCTGACAACCATACAAGGTAGGAGCTTATAGTTTCTGTGGTACTGTGACAGATTTGTGACATTGATAAAATTCTCAGTGATAAGGCTAGAAATCTATTTGCATAGTGTAACCATCAGTTAAGCATCAAATGTTCCTACTGTACCTGTTTTCCTGTGGCTTTTCCTTTGCCAACACGGTCAAAGGTATAAATCTGGCAATGTCCTATCATCCCTGCAGAGTCGGCACACACTGAAACTCCACGAATATCACCTAGAAAACAAGTTGAAACTTTAGGAGAACCAAAAAAATGTCCATTTTATGGGTGGTGCAAAGAAGTGATGATTTTGCGGTTTCAATTAACATTTCAGGTTAAGTGAAAAAGGTATTCATTATTAAGGAACATTGTGTTTAGTTAATGTTAGACCTTTCAGATTATAGAGTATTTAATTAATAACTTATTGTGGTGAAAGGTGTTGTTTTAGAAAGATGTAGTTATATTAAGAAGGCAATGCTGTGTCAATGAGTTACCAGAGTATTTCGTTAAACGCAGTGATGTAGGAATGACTCAGTAGGTCTATCTAATTATAAAACAATCTAACAGCAGTTGTTGACGTTTTTCACCAGACAAAAAGATACAGTTCACTGAACACACATTGAACATAGTGGGGTAAGTTGTCACAATGCAAACACTATCATCTTAAAATGAGAGGTATCTTACAGAAATTGTAAACCATTGTTTATAGTTAATAAATTGTGTAAATGTGTAATATTTAAAACATACCACATCAAAATCATTTTCATTCATACAATGTGACCAGAATAATACACACCAGTAACATTCACTGATGTTGCGATTTTAAGTTGGAGTGAACATTTCCTCCCTTCACACACCAACACAGTTGACAGCATCACATTATTGAACACGGTGCTGCTAACAAGCTGATTCCTGCAGTGAAATGCTGACAGTGGTGCTATAAGATATAAAATATGTTAGGATCATAAATTACTGCATAGATAGACATAAACACAGACAGTCAGATAGATACTCACAGTAAGCTCTGGGTTTACAATGTAGACCCTGTTTGAAGAGATCAAAACAATTATTTAATGAGTCATGACAGTTTAAATGACTTTCCTATTTATGCATGGTCCAGAACTGCTTTATCATTTAACAGGAAATGTGACTGTACTTTAAGGATAGTAAAACAAGGGGTTTCCCACTCACTCCTTAGGAAGTTCCTGGTTGGTGCAACTATAACAAGGCCAGCAGGCATATGATGTAAGTTAAGTGTATCATCATATCTAATTACAATAATCAACAGAATACAAAAAGGATGAACTTTGTCAATATCGATGACCTAGATCAGTGAGAGTGGGTTATTTACGTATGTCTGCTTCTGTAAGACTGAGACAGATGCTGTTTAATATATCTCATAACTGGCTGGGGATTATTGTTACATATGATAACATATTTTTATGACTCATAATTTAAACCCACTCAACCCGTCACTAGCCAATTTTCTAAAATAACACAGAAATAGCTTATATGGCTATTAAGTTAAATATTAATAAATGCAATTATCAGCAGCCAAACTTCATTTAATTTCATTTATGTGTCTTTTACAAGTTAAATATTTCACTCCTGGCAAGCTAGATATAATTCCAACATATTACTGTTAAACTTTTGATAATTCAGTTATGACTGCAGCAATGTTTTAATCAAGTAATCAAGGTAATATCAAGTTTAAAAAAGAGAGACAAAGATAAATGAAAGACCTTACTAAATTAATCTTTTACAAAACAAACAAAACATTCTGAATTAATACAATTATATTTATATTTAGACTACATAAAAATACAACTGACAAACCTCAGAACAACTCCAATCACAGTCCTGGTTCCTCTCAATCCTGTCCATATGAACCTTGTGGTTCTGGAGGATGAGGAGCAGAAGAAGAAGCAGAAAAATATATTTCATGTTCGGTCAGTTTTGACACGCGCTGACGTTCCTGTACAAACTTGCTTTCTTGCTGTGAATGACTTTCTGGCAGAGCATGCAGCACTTTAAATATCAAACGGGCATTGACATATAGTGGGAAATTGCTCCCGCCCACTAAAACCATCTGGGTTATGGAGAATAAAAAAATGTAATGCAGCTTCTAAAGCTCTTCCATGTATCAATCTCTCTCTCAATCTCTCTCTCTCTCTCACACACACACACACACACACACACACACAGGAGAATCATCAGTGCCCCTAACAGCGCTCTCTGTGACATTTACTAGTTCATAAATTTGACATGTAACTTCTGGAATCTGACTCATCATGCTTACCTGGACTTAAAACACTACAATAACGTTCGATTAAAGTTTTATACAGGCGCTTTTGATAAAGTTTAAGTAGAAACTGCATAATTGTACAGTTCTGTAGAAACTAATTTGCCGCTAGATGGAGACAAATATCAACAGCAGACACGCCTTACGGATAGCGTGAATTTGGATTTTCTACAAAATTACCAGTTACAACATCATTATATATATATATATATATATATATATATATATATATAGC
>JAFVLL020009629.1:0-18269 GCA_021397915.2 Tor tambroides | reverse complement strand
ACATTTTCTGTCATACTTGCAGGAAAGTAATATAAAACAACAATGCAGGAACAACCATAGGTTTTCTCTGGGCAAAAGCATTGTCTCAGTGTGGATAGAAGGCCAAAACGTTGAGAAAAAGATGCATTTTCAAATTTATCTAGATTAATATGGATGTAGCCTAATATTTACATCTGATTACACTACTCACTCCTGTTACTTTTATTCAGTTACTATATATAAGTATAGGATATATGAGTATATGAGTAACAGGACTGAAAGTAACAGGATTGAGATTTTAGGATAAAATTAGCAAATACATATAATCTAGCCACATGGAGTACATGCTAATATTATGAGAATACTCAGCAAATTATAGTGATTCACCAAAGATTTGTATTTTTAAAATAAACAAGTAACATCTAAGAAATAATTTAGGTAACAAGACAGTATATTTATAATAACGCACCCAGCCACCTTTGCAATATCATCAAATATACAGAAAAGAAAATAATAGCACATGCTTTTGATCATTTCATTGCCTTCAAAAGATCCAGATGTTGCAATAATATGTTGAAATTTTCACTTTTTTAGAGGGGGAAATGTGTTAGGTTAACAGGACTGAGTGAAAACCTGGGGACGACGACTAAAATGTGCATTTTATCCAAAATAGTATAAATTTATTTTGAAATAAATGTATTTAAAGCACAGATGGGATATGGATGTCACGAATCAGGTCCATGGACTTCCATTCGCTTGCCAACAGAGGTCACTCCTCCATCACATTGACTTTCACACCACACCGACTGTTGCATATTACCCTGGACTGCATTTCCCATCATTCATTGCACTAAGTACACACAGCTGTCTCAATCACTGGTTCACCTGAACTCTATTACACTCACTATATAAAACTCTCTCAGATGCTGTTCTAGTTGCCGAGTATTGTTCTGTGTTTAGCACTCTCCAAGTGTTAGCTGCCTTACCGAGCCATTCCGTGTTTATGTTTAGCTCCGAGTATCAGTCTGCATTTATCACTCTCCTAGTGATAGCTGTTTTACCGAGCCATTCTGTGTTTTCTAAGTTTAAGTTTAGTTTATTTTGTTTATAGCCTTGTTTCCTGATTCCTGCTCTTATATCTTGGATTAACCCTTGTATCGCCGTTCGGAATCTGTTTATCCCTCATTTGGATTATTGATTAGGTTATCGGACTACCCCTCTTCTCTAACCCTCTGGATATCCTTCGCCGATCAAAGACCCACACTAGGATTACTCCGTGTCTTGCCCATGCCATACTTGTTTGATGTTGTTCGACCCTGCTTGTGTATATGACCACGTCTCTGAATAAAAGCCTTGCAAATGGATCCGCACATCTCACGTCTCGTTCACCCAGTTACAGAATACTCGGCCACACAAGGATCCAGCGGCTTTTCTAAGGAACCCTGGCCAGATATGGATCCATTCAACCAGCTGCTTGACCTGAGATAAGGGAGTTCATCTATTGAGGAGTACGTCACTCAATTATGCGAGATATCTTACAGGGTACACTTTGATGAGGTCGTATTAAAATACATTTTTCGTTTTGGAATAAATGAGCCCATTAAGTCATGTTTACCTGAAGGGAAGTTTAATTGTAGTTTAAATGACTTTATGGACTATGCTTTGCTGTGTGCTGACTTTGTTTACTGTGGGTGTCGCGGAAGAGGAACGCGACATCGCGTCTGTGACTGAAGTGGCGGACGCACCAGAGTGTGCTCACAAAATGGCGGCGACAGCGGAGCCTGATCGCAAAATGGCAGACACAACAACGCCCCGTTATGTCACAGCTGTCAATCATGAGTCCATTCAAGCCATAGTTGATCATCATGAGTCAAGCCAGGTCACAGCTTCTCGTCGGGAGTCCAACCAAGTCACAGTTGATCTTCATGAATCAGGTCAAATTACAATTGATCATTGTGAGTCCAGCCAAGTCACAGCTAATCTTCACGAGTCAAGTCCAGTCACAGTTAATCTTCACGAGTCATGTCTCAACTGATCGTCACGAGGCAATTCACGTCTCCACTGACCTTCCAGAGTCTCTTCACGTCTCCGCTGACCTTCCAGAGTCTCTTCACGTCACTGCTGACCATCCAGAACATGTCATGTCACAGATGATCAGCCAGTCTTGTCACGTCCTGTCTGCCACACCCAGATATGTACATTTGTACAAGACATGTACAAATGCTATATTTTCAGTGTTTTAGGTAGTTTTTAATATTTTTTTTCAAATTATATTTTAAATTTGCAGTTAGATTAATGTGCAGGACACTTTGCTTAATAAAATGTATCTTATAGTTAATTTTTATGCATGTTTGTACCTATGATGTCCTGGGGACAGAAATGGCACCCATTTGGTGGAATGGCCCAGAAAACATCTCTATTTTGAATAAATGCTGTTGTTCTTAACTTTTTATTTATCAGTGAACCCCAAAAAGTATCACAGGTTCCAATAAATAAGCAGCACAACTGTTTCCAACATTGATAATAAATCAGTGTATTAGAATGATTTCTGAAGGACAATGCATTGAAGAATGGAATAAGGATGCTGAAAAATTCAGCTTTGAATCACATAAATGATATTTTATTAAAATAGTATAAATGTTTATTTAAAAAAAATTCTTTTAAATTGTAATAATATTTCATAATATTAGTCTACAGTTTTTTCTGTAGTTTTGATCAAATAAATGCAGGCTTGATGAGCATAAGACACTTTCATAATGCTGCATAATTATCAAAAATGGTATAATAAAGTCCTAAAAATGGTATGGTATATAAAATGGTATATAAAGTCCTTGAGCAAGGCACTGAACTCCCAACTGCTCCCCGGGCGCCGCAGCATTGGCTGCCCACTGCTCCGGGTGTATGTTCACTACTGTGTGCATGCACTTGGATGGGTTAAATGCAGAGGACAAATTCTGAGTATGGGTCACCATACTTGGCCACACACCACTTCCCTTTCCCTTTTTTTCCTTTCCCCTATCACGTCACCATTTCGCCAGCCTACACTTCACATAATAGGCCTGTAGGTGGCATTCGGGCTTCACTAAGATAGTTTCATCAAATAGTAAATGATGTATACCTCATACATAAATATAAGTGAATTGAATAGCCTACTGATTACCATTATTGCGACTTTTGGCACTGCACGGTTTTGTGCAGTGCTTTTGTAGTCATTTAGCATACATTTTCCCAGCAATGTAATTTGATTTATAAAATGAGACAAACCGCATCCAGATCGCTCCACAAATAAGCTCGTCAGTCCCATGTAATTTTCAACCGAATTATAAGAACGGAAAATAACCGCTCCACTTCACATATTGTCCAATGAAATTTGAACTTCTTGTGCCAGATCATGATTGGTTGGTATATTATAGCTACATGACTAATGGGCATTGATAAATTATGTAATATTCTAAAATATATAATATGTGGATTTTTAATTAAATCTACACACTAGCTTTGATTATCGATGAAAAAAAGTTTAAAATATTGTTTAGTTTATTTTTTCCTTCCATCGACCCACTCGCTGAAAGAACCATATATGGCTCGAGAGCCTCGGTTTCCGAACAGACCGTAGAATATCAGCAAAATGCATGCAACCATAGCAACGCCTCGGATTGACGTAAAAATAAACAGGAATTTTCCGATTTGAGCAATTAGTTACCGTTTTGTACAAATTTTCATGTTAATTAGAATTCAAATGCATTTTGTTTTACTGACCACAATATCAATGCTATATGTCTGAGAGGGGCACTTCTGAATAATTTTGAAAAAGGGCAGGGGCTCGAAATAAGAAAGTGCCAAAAATGCCCATCCCTATCTGATAAGACTGTTTTACTGCTCAAAAGAATGTGAGATGTGATGTGCAGTAAGAACGGACCCTTCTGAAACCAGCCTGGTCTCATGAAAATGCATATAAATAGCACACCAAAATAAAAATGAAACTCGTGGTATTGATACGAAAAAAAAGAAGGACTTTGGCGTATACAGGTACATCCCAAAGAATTTGAATACCGTGAAAAAGTTAATTTTTTCTTGCAACTTATTTCAAAAATTGAAACTTTCATATATTTTAGATTCATTACATGTAAAGCAAAACATTTCAAAAGTTTTTTTGTTTTAATTTTGATGATTAGAGCTTACACCTCATGAAAGCCAAAAATAAGTATCTCAAAATATTAGAATATTTACATTTGAGTTTCAATTAATGACCATCCCTACAGTATAAATTCCGGGTATCTCTTGTTCTTTGAAACCACAATAATGGAGAAGACTGCTGACTTGGCAATGGTCCAGAAGACAATCATCGACACCCTCCACAAAGAGGGTAAGTCACAGAGGGTCATTACTGAAAGGAGTGGCTTTCACAGAGTGCTGTATCAAAGCATATTAAATGCAAAGTTGACTGGAAGGAAGAAATTGGGTAGGAAAAGGCATTCAAGCAACAGGGATGGCCACAAGCTTGAGAATACTGTCAAGCAAAGCAGATTTAATTACTTGGGCGAGCTTCACAAGGAGTGGACTGAAGCTGGAGTCAGTGCATCAAGAGTCTCCACGCACAGACGTCTTCAGGAAAAGGGCTGCCAAGCCACTTCTGAAACAGAAACAACGTCAAAAGCATCTTACCTGGGCTGTGGAGAAAAAGAACTGGACTGTTGCTCAGTGGTCCAAAGTCCTCTTTTCAGATGAAAGTAAATTTGGAATTTTTTTTTGCACAGGTCCGCCTCTCTTCTTCTGCTAAATCTTCCGATTGCTGCTTGTGTGGAGTGACTCACAGAGAGCCTGAGCCGGTGCGGGCTTGACAGGCAGGCCCCAACATATACGGCCGTGTGCAATCTCCCTAGCCTGGGAAGATGGGTCTTGACCACAAGGAGTCAGACTAATACCATTGGAGTTCGTCCTCACTCAAACCTGGAATTCACCATCATGGAAATGCCCTCAGTCAGACATTTCTCTCTCCCTGCTCCCGGCAGTCTCTGCATCTTCATCTCTGGATTGTGGCCTGCAGTTCCACTGCGGCCCACAGGGCCAGCAGGCCCCATTTTACACCCAGCCATGTGCTTATATAGCAGACAGGACTCTCTCAACCACAACAGAGTCAAGAACAACAGCGGAGTTTCAAGAGATTGCAACTTCGGCCATCAAATGGAACCATCCAGACTTCCTTCAGAGGTTTCACGAGACTCTTGTTCCATAGCCAAGTCAAATGCAAGTATTGTTCCTTTCACCACACAGAGGTTTATTGTAAGCTATGGTATACTGTACTTTGAATTAGACGCTGATGGTTCCTTCAGATGGTCAACTCGGCCTCATTCCCCCTGTTTCTGTCCAGTTTCATTCATCCAGTCTCACTTACTCTTCCCATGTACCCACGTATACGTGATTTGTGTGTGTGTCTGTGTGTGTGTGTGTGTGTGTGTGTATGTATGTGTTTGTTTAGACTATTTATGTGTTTATGATTTAGTCTATAAAACTTTGTGCACAATACATACGAGTATTTGTTTCTGATTCCCTGCTTGCAGCAAAGTCAATTTAACAATTTTGATCTTGTTACATGCTCTGAGTAGTACTGTACCTTAAAAAGGGTATTTCCCTTTCCATGGAAATTAAGATTTCTTTTAATATATAAATAATCAATACTGAGTGTTTGCTAGACGACCTGGTCACCTGGTGATGACGACACACACAAACCAGGATGAAGATGATGGAGCTGACTTTGAGAGAAAAGCAAGCAATTTGGATGCTAAAAGAAAAGAGGAAGTCTATTAAAAGCTATAGCAAAAACAAACGGCATGGAGAAATCAAGAGTTTGGAAACCACCAGCGACACCAGCAACCAACAACGACCTGATCGGCTGAGAAAACAACAGTAGTTGATGACAGACAAATCACAAAAGCTGTGAAAATGAACCCTAAAAGACATGTCTGTAAAATCACCAACAACTTCCAGAAACCTGGGGTGATGCTCTGACAATTTACTGTCCTCAGGAGACTTTGACACAGAATTACAGATGCTACACAACAAGATGCAAACCTCTAACCAGCACCAAAAATAGAAAGGCAAGATTAGAGTTTGCAAAAAAGCACAAAGGTGAGCCAGAAGAGTTTGGAACGGTGTTTATGGACCGATGAGACAAAGATGAACCTTTATCTAAGTGACAAGAAAGCAAAAATGTGGAGAAAAAAAAAAAGGAACTGCAAATGATCCCAAGCATACAGCCTCATCTGTAAAGCATGGTGGAGGTGGTGTCATGGCATGGGCATGCAGGGCTGCCTCTGGAACAGGCCCTCTCAACTTTACTGATGACTTAATGTATGATGACAGTAGCAGAATGAATTTGGAAAGGTACAAAACCATCTTGCCTACCAGTATTCATGAAAATGCCACCAGATTCATTAGGAAGTGCTTCATATTGCATCAGGACAATGACCCAAAACACCCGGCCAGTTCAGTCAAGGAATTTATAAGGGCAAAGAAATTGAAAGTCTTAGATTGCCCAAGTCAATCTCCAGATTTGAATCCAATTGAACATGAATTTCACCAGCTGAAGAGGAGAGAAAAGGCACAAACTCCCCAAAACAAGCAACAATTGGATATGGCTGCATTAAAGGCTGGGAAAAGTATTTCAAAGGATGAGATCAAGAGTCTGGTGATGTCTATGGGTCATAGACTCACTGCTGTGATTGTGGGCAAGGGATCTGCAACTAAATAATAGCTTTTAATCTTTTATATCTGCCTTATATTCAACTGTCCCAATACTTATGCTCTCATCAAAGAGTGATGAACTTCTAAAGTGGTGTTATTTTTATTTGGTAAAACATGTATGTGTTGAAATGGCTAATAATAAAATGTGACATTTTGTAGTTTTGTCTCCTATTCATCTTTTAATCATATATGCAAATATCTTGACTCCAGAGCCAACAGAGCAATTTTGTTTTTATTGTTCCAATACTTATGGAAGGCACTGATATATAATATATATATATATATATATATATATATATATATATATATATATATATATATATATATATATATATATATTATTACACACAATCAAATATTAATTGCAAGAGCAAGAGTTTTGCTATATTAATTTTAGTAGCATCAATGATATGAAGGGATTGTTTCTGCCGCGCTGTCGACCGCTAATATGAAGCAGCCAAGAGAGCGAGATTTATATTTAATGCTTTTTCTTTGGCTGAGTCTGAAATCTGAAAACAATCTGATAGAGAGAGAGAAATAATAACATGATTTTGAATATTACTTTGATTGTTAGAATAACACTTTACAATAAAGCAACATTTGTTGCATTAATTGCGTTACTTCAGTTTTTTTTTTTCTTCAAACTCAGTCAAAATGTAACCTATGTTCCCAGTAGGTTTTTTGTTGCATTTTGAGACATTTTGTTTGCACTATGTGTTTGCACTGAAAAGATAAGAAGATTTGAATATATTTGCATTGTATTACTTGTTATAATCTTTTTTTCTCCAACATCATAATGTAGCCTATGATCCCTGTAGGTTTTTTGTTACAGTTTCATACAAAAGTATTACGATATTTATTATTATTATTATTGTTATTATTTTAATAAAATTGTTTTCAATTCACTTATCTTTTGAGGCTGGTTATGTGTCACCTATGGTATTGATTTAGTATCGATACCGAGGTATTACATTCTGGTATCGTACCGAAGCCAAAATTATGGTATCAAGCCATTCCTAGCCTGGAATAAAAGAATTTAAAAAAAAAAAAAAAAAAAAATTTAAAAAAAAAAAAAAAAAAAAAAAAAAAAAAATACAAAAGATTGCTATGGTCAATATTATTAGCCCCCTTAAAGGTGCAGTGTGTAGATTTTAGCGGCATATAGCGGTTGAGGTTGAGAATTGCATCCAACAGCTCAGTCCCCCTTTCACCCCTCCCTTTAGAGAAGCTAAGGTGGCCGATACAGGGCTAAGATGCTGTCATCTGAGACCGCAGAGAGCAATGAGGTTTCTTTACAAAGGTAAATTAAGGAATTATATTTACTTAATTATTCAATAAACCCATTGGTATATAATCATTGCGAATATTACTGTTACTTGTTCATCCTTGTGTCAGTGTTTTATCGCAAGAACAACAGTGACGAAACGTGCTCTGTAGAGCAGTTTGTCCGTTAAGGGCTACTGTAGAAACATGGTGGCGACTTCCATGTAAGGGGACCTGCGGTGTATGTAGATAGAAATTGCTCAATCTAAGGCAATAAAAACATAACGGTTCATTAAGTAAGGTCTTTATACTCCTCTGAAAACGTAGTTATATTGCATTTCTGTCTATAGATAATCCTAAATATTACACAGTGCACCTTTAAGAAATGATCCGTTTCCCTGGCTATGGAACAAACCACTGTTGTTCAATGACTTGCCTAACTAACCTAACTTGCCTAATTAACCTAATCAATCCTCTAAGCCTTTCAATTACACTGTAAACTGAGGATTAGTATCTTTCAAAACGGCTAGTAAAATAATATGTAATGTCATCATGGCAAAGACAAAAGTCTCAAATTTAGACTTGAGAAAAAGAATTGTTAATGTTCACAAAGGAGGGGAAGCATATACAAATTTATCAAAGCGTTTTCAAGTGTCAAGAACAGCTGTGAGAAGTATTATCAAGAAGTCTGAAGAGACCCACACAGTGGAGAACAGAATCACAAAATTATAGATTTCAAAAACGTTGTAAAGAAAACTATTGAGAGAGGTTTCTAAAGACCCAAAAACAACTGCCAAGACACTAGCAAATGATTTAGGCAAGTCTGGGATAGATATATCAACGAAGATGGGCACTAGAGGCCCAGACAGGAATGGACTGTGAGGTTGCAGACCAAGAAAAACTCCCCTTCTGGACCACCTGGAGAAAAATTATGTATACTAGAAATGTGTCCTTTGGTCAGATGAGACAAAAGTAGAGCTCTTTGGCGATAGCGATTGTTGCCTATGTTTGGAGTAAGAAGTGACAGGTGCTCAACCCAAAGAACACCATCTCCAGAGTGAAACATGGAGGTGGGAATGTAATGCTGTGGGGATGTTTCAGTGTGTTTGGAGCTGGGTCAAAGGAATCATGAAAACGGAAGACTACGAGAAGATTTTGAAAGACAAACTCAGGCAGTCTGCAATAATAGATGGTTTGTGTCGACGCTTTGTCTTCCAGCATGATAGCGACTCAAAGCATACCTCATTTCTGGTAAAGAACTACTTCCAAATGAGCAAAGTGAACGTCCTTGACTGGCCTGCACAAAGCCCAGACTTGAATCAATGGAAAATCTGTGGGGCTCACTGAAGACCAGTGTCCAAGCCAGGGAACCAACAAATCTGAAGGAGCTTGAGAGATTTGCTAAGTTGGAATGGGCTGCAACTCCTCAGGAGACATGCCTGTAACTTGTTGAGAACTGCAACAAACGACTAAAGGCTGTTATCAAGCAAAATGGATACACCATTGACTTTTTAACATAATAGGGCTAATAATTTTGACCTGTTGACTTTTTTTTATTCTTGGTTATAATTTTGTTTCTACTTATATTACAAACATTCCAAGCTTCCTAAATAAACTAATGTTTAGAAATGCTGTGTTGAAAAAAATCTTCTCTCTGTTAAAGACCACTTGGGAATTATTAAAAAAAAAATATATATATATATATATATATATTTATACTACGGGGCCGTTGAATGCTTGAATCTGATTGGCTGACGAACGTTCTGAGGTGTGCAATTATTTTCAGGGAAACGCACGGCGAACGTAGTTCCAGGCAGCTCTTGACCATATCACTTCGCATAGTTAACTGTAATAACGGAAATTAGCATACAGTACCTATACAGCACACAGGACTAACAAAAACAACAACATGACAGACGATTTTCCGAAAGTAAATTTTAATATTTACGGTGAATATGAAACTTTCAACAACTGGGCTGCAGCAGTATTAGACAGTCCAGATGAAAAACAACATAAACGGAAGCGGACATCAAAGGCAGCCGGCAACAACAAAAGACATAAAACGATCAGCGAAGAACAGCTAGACATACTCGAGGGAGAAAAACACGAAGAAAACACCAAAAAAACAACAGCTTGGGCAGTTAATGTGTTTAACGACTGGCTTAAAGCCAAAAATACGTCTCTGGATGAGGTAGAGAGAGAGGGGGCAGACACTTTAAATACCCAGCTGCGAGCTTTCTATGCCACTGTCCGAAACGCATCCGGCGCAGAGTATTCAGTGTCAAGTTTTCTTTCCCTAAGAGCTGGACTGAACCGCTACATATCCAAGTACAACATCATTGGTCAATCGGAATTTAAGTCATCAAACGATGTATTCAGGGCCGTCCTCAAAAAATTTCGAAAGGCTGGGAAAGACGTCAGTACTCATCATCCTCCCATCTCCACTGCTGAAATACAGCGCATTCGTCACTCTCCGTATCTGTCACCAGACACAGCAGCCGGACTGGTTCGCAAGGTCTGGTTTGACATTCAGCTGAACCTGGCGAGGAGGGGGCGTGAAGGAAATCGAGATTTAAGACAGCATTCATTCGTTATTAAAAAAGATGAAAATGGAGGTGAATATGTTTGCTTGTCTTATAATGCAGAAACAAAAAACCACAAAAAGCCCACCGATCCCAACAAAGACTGCTACCGAGGATTCATGTTTGCCAACACAAGTGACCCCCTTTGCCCAGTTAAAAGTTTCAGAAAGTACCTCACTAAATGCCCACCTGATGCCACATCCTTCTATCTTCATCCTCTGAAAGCGCCACAGGAGGAGCTTGACAGGCGAGAGTTCTGGTATTCCCGCGAACCCATGGGTGTGAACTACCTCGGAAATATGCTTCCTCGCATCTGCGAGGCAGTCGGGTTATCCAAAAGATACACCAACCATTCATTGAGAAGCACCGCAGTTCAAATCCTGTCTGAAGCAGGGCTGGAGAGCAGGCAAATCATGTCTGTCACAGGGCACAAGTGTGAAACAAGCCTGAGAAGCTACTGGGCACCTTCGGCAGAAGAAAGAAAACAATGGAGCCAGATCCTCTCAGCAAACAAAACTTCAAACGCCACAGAAAATCAAGCGCGGGACCAACAGGAAAAGACAGTCTCTGCTAACACACAGCCCCCTGCGCTTGATCTGCCGTTTTCGATGTCTAATTTTACAATTAATGGAAACGTGCAGTTTAATTTCAATAAATAAAACATGTAGGTCTAGATAAATTAAGTTGTAGCATGAATCGAAAATTAAACATAATACAGCTGGTAGGCCTGCTGCATGATTTTTTTCCCGTTATTATTGCAGGTACAACAAATAATATTGATAGCCTATGCCTCAGGACTTTTGTGTTTCATTTATTATTGCAATAAATAGAAAAATGCAACGAACGAATAAATAATTAAATGAATAAATATACATGCACAAGCTTTTCTGTCTCATTACTGCAATCACACGTCCTTGCACACGCACACTACGGTTACACACTCACACAAAAACGTGTTGTCAGCGCTGCCCTGACGATTTTATCAGTTAGCCTAGTGTAGCAACTTAAAGGCTACACATGACATTTCTTACTAGCGAGGTAATAACAGCGCTGCATCTTAAAGCAGACTTAACAGTGTTCTGTAGCAGTGTCTCTAAACTGTGAGGGACGCAGAGAGGTAGCCGAATTCATACAAGCTCTCTCTCTCTGTTTCTCTTTCTCTGTGTCTCTGTCTCTCTCGCTCTCTTTCTAATAACTTCATTATTAACTGCATTAGTCTGCTATCAACGGCTCAAGCCTCCATTGCCAGCTTTAAAATGACGTTTTGGAACTAGCAAAAGAGTCGTTGGATGAGATGCGGAAGAAATAATCCTACTCACAATAGCGATTTAAGTAGAAAAACCGGACGAATCCCTTGAAATATATCATCTGATCGATGTCTTGAGGTGTGGCAACCCCGTAGTAGCAAGGCAGGAATAATTGACTCGGGACCGTTGATTTATTAGACAAATAATGCACACCCGAGGTGTAACGGTGTAACTCCGCTTCGCGTCGTGGCCGCATCACCACCTCGGGTGTGCATTATTTTTCTAATAATTCAACGGCCCGTCGTCAATTATTCCTTACATATTTTATAGGGGGCTAATAATTTTGTCCTCAACTGTATGTATATATATATATATATATATATATATATATATATATATATATATATGTGTGTGTGTGTGTGTGTGTGTGTGTGTGTGTGTATACACACACACACACACACATTTTGTGACTGACACCGGTGACTAACTGCACCGCTTTCCTAATTTGTAGGCCAATTAATTGAAATAATGAAATTTGGTAAAAAAAAAATAATAAAAAAAAAAAAAAAAAAAAATTCAAACATGACATTAATAAATAAGTTAATAAATTAATATTAAATAATTTAATTTTATAGCCTACATTTTAGTTATATCTAATTTGGCATTTTCAATTGATTTAGGCCTGCTACATTGTTCAAGTTTAGTTTATTTATATAGCATTTACATTTATGCATTTAGCAGACGCTTCTATCTAAAGCGACTTACAGTGCATTCAGGCTATACATTTTTTTTAATCAGTATGTGTGTTCCCTGGGAAATGAACCAATGACCTTTTGCGCTGCTAACGCAATGCTCTACCACTGAGCCACAGGAAAAGATAGCATATTTAAAACAGCCACAAGACTGACCAAATTGCTTCACAAAAGAAACAGCGTCATAAGAGTAGTACAGACAAACAAAACAGACTAAAACAAAGAACCAGAATAAAACACTAATAGAAAAAAATAATAGGCAGGAATATAAACCTAATAGGCCAATGAAAACAGATGGGTTTTTAAAACAGACTTAAAAATGGTCAAACTAGGGGCCATTCGGATTTCCACTAGCAAGTCTTTCCAGATATGAGGACCAATTACCGAGAAGGCACGGTGACCTCTACGCTTAAGTCTGGAATGTGGAATTAAAAGAAGGTTCTGGTCACCAGATCTTAGGCTTCTTGAGGGGATATACTGATGCAGCAATTCAGATAGGTAGCCGGGTGCTTGATTGTGCAAAGATTTAAAAACAAATAATACGATTTTAAAATGTATTCTAAATTGAACAGGCAACCAATGAAGGGCCTTTAAAAGCGGAGTAGCGTGATCCCTTTTTTTCTTTTTTAAAAGAAATCTAGAGGCAGCATTTTGGACCAATTGAAGACGGGCAATTTGGGCTTTAGAAATGCCACAGTATAACGAGTTACAATAATCGAGACGTGACGTAATAAAAGCATGCACCGCCATCTCCAAAGTCTTATCAGTAAGGAAATGTTTAATTTTTGCAAGTATACGGAGCTGATGAAAACTGGACCCAATTACAGTAGAAATTTGTTTGTCGAATTTTAATGAGTCATCTAAAATAACACCCAGATTCCGTACCTGCGAGGACCTAAAAGCCGATAGGGATCCCAAGTCAAAATTAAATGCTTTCATATTTTCTGAAGGGCCAAAAACAATTACTTCAGTTTTCTCCTCATTTAAGGATAAAAAAATTGAGATAACCAGGATTTAACCTCATCTAAACAGGATGAAAGAGCAGTCATGGCCAGTGAATCATTTTTTCTAAAAGGTAAATAGATTTGAGTATCATCGGCATAAAAGTGAAACGACACCCCATGTTTTCTAAAAATAGATCCCAGAGGTAGCATATATAATGAAAATAGAGAGGGGGCCAAGATAGAGCCTTGCGGAAGGCCACAGGGGAGAGAAGCAGTGGAAGATAAAAATTCTCCTAGCCTAACCACATATTTCCTGTCAGATAAAAATGACTGGAACCACTTTAGAACTGTGCCAGAGAGACCCACCCAAGATTTCAGTCTATTGATTAATACAGAATGGTTAATGGTGTCAAAGGCAGCTGATAAATCTAAGAGAACGAGGACCACAGAGTCACCCGTATCAGTGGCTAAAAAAAATGTTGTTTAACACTCTCAGAAGGGCAGATTCAGTACTGTGGGCAGCCTTAAAACCAGATTGAAAGTGCTCAAACAGATTATTTACAGCAAGGAAAGATTGAAGTTGGAAAAACAATCTTTTCCAAAACCTTGGAGATAAATGGTAAAACAGAGATAGGGTTGTTCTTATTATTAGGCCTACTATTATTATTATTAAGTTATTTTTATTATTAAATTAAATAATTTAATAGCGCATCACCGCATAACTGAAGTACTCCATGGATAAAGCTTATGCTAGCTTACTCCTCACTGAAAATGTTTTTAAAAAGGTCTTCAAAACAGGTTTACTATACAATGAATTATAGGCCTATAATTAAAATTATTAACACTGCAAATCAATGAAAAAGCTTTATTTCAAGCACCGACTTTTTAAAAAAAGAAAAACTGTTTAACACGAAATACATTTTTCTCTTTATTTAATTATAATTTTTTTCCACTAGCCCACACTCTAAAAAAAGGTGGTTCTTCAAAGGTTCTTCACATGTAGTAACAGTTCTATTTAGAACCATAGCATCATGAAGAACCCTTTTAATGCTGAAATGGTTCTTTGTGTCAGAGTTTAAGGTTCTTTATTCCTGTCTTTTTCGTTTTCAAATCTGTAACTGTCAAAGCACTTCATTACTGACACTACTTGTTGGGTTTGTGCTGGTCAGATGAAGTCATATCTAACATATGCAACTAAGATTTTTCAATAAACTTTGCTCCTTTTTATCATCATCACTTCGTCTCCTGTTTCTGCTCTTCTCTGGCTTTGCTCAGTCAACTTCTTGGTTGATAGAAGACTGTTAATGCAGTTTTGGGTGCCAGAAAAGACTTGATGTTAAAGGGGTCATATGATGTGATTTCAAGTTTTCCTTTCTCTTTGGAGTGTTACAAGCTGCTTGTGCATAGATAAGATCCCTAAAGTCTCAAAACCAAAGAGATATTCTTTATAAAAGTTAAGACTCGTTCACACCCTCCAAAATGCCTCGTTCAAACACCCCCCCACATGTCTACATCACGGTGTGGAAATATTTGTGTAATGCCGCCCAAATGTTCACACAAAGAAAGAAGGCGTGGTTTCAGTAACCGCAGTAGTGTTGATGAAGCCATGTCAGGGAGACACTGTGTGTTTCTAGGTGAAAGCAAAAGCACTTTATTTGGCCTTCTGAAAGTAGATGCAATTAGGAATCATTAAGATTACTTACAACAGAACAGCAACGCATTTTATGGACGACCGTTTCGTGAACCTAGGAGAGGAGGTAATTCTGACTTTGCTACAATCTGGCACTTCTGAATCAGCAACAGTATGTTTTGTTATTACTTTTAGTATTTGCTAAATACAGGTATTTAGTATTATTAGTAAGTATTTGCTATTGACTGTTTAAATGCAGAGTTGTGTGTGTGTGAGTGAGTGAGTGAGTGAGAGAGAGAGAGAGAGACAGGGTCACATCACAGTGGAGTCAGCTGTCTTAACCCTTAAATGCATGAATGTTTCGCCAATCACTCTTACATATTCGGGTCTTTAGCGACCCGGACCTATATCCAGCACGGATGGATCCTAAACTGCTGCAATAGCAAAAAACTCTTGATATTTTAAGAGCCATTACAGAAGAATAAAATAAAGCATATTTTGTTACCTTTTGAAACTTAGAAGGGTTCAGTTTGAGCAGATGATTGTACCATCGCCGTCATCGTCAGAGCACACTTCCACAGTACATTCAGCATCTGCCTCATATTCACGATCTCAAACATATTCACAAAACTACCATTTTCAGTGACTTCAAAATCAATAGTTTGATCGCTGGCAGCTTATTTACCACATCCAGCATCAAATGGCTGTGACATTTATATTTCATTGCGTATAGTAATGCTCTGCATTAAAGCCATTCAAACCAATTACATTTTTTTGCTGATGATATTCGTTTGTGTTATGCCTGAGGTAATTATGAGTGAAACACCAGTAATCATTGTGTATCAAACAGTGCCACCTTGAGGAAAAAAAGATGCATTGCACATATTGAGTCATCAGATATGTAAATATAGTTGCGTGGAAAAAAATACTTACACATTTACATACCTTGGTCTCTAGCGACCCTATACACTTTTTACAAAAAATTAATCAGAAAATAGGCACTCTTTTATATTTTACTTTTTTTTTTAAATATTGTTTATAATGCATAGATTGAGGAATACTAAGAAAGTTGATGTCTAACTTTAAAAAATGAAGGAGGGAGAGGGTAGAGAAAGATGTACCGGGTCACTAAAGACCCGAGGTATGCATTTAAGGGTTAACCGCGGATTGTGTACTGCAAAAACATAGGAGCATCATCACTGTGCCTGTAATGCGACTCTGTTCCCCTTTCGGGCTTGAACTGATGGTAAAACTAAGGACATTATTAACTGTCTTTATATTTACTTTGAAAGATGAAGCTCGCGATTATGGTAAGGAGCATTACATTTCCGACGCGGCTTGTGGTGTTCGGCCAATCACAATGCACTGTGTCAGCTGGGCAATCAGAGCAGACTGCGCTTGTCGGAAGGAGGAACTTTGTAGAAAACGACGCGTTTGAGAGAGGTGGGGCATAGAGGACCTACAATAATGTACAATATTTGACAAATAATGTGTTTTTTGAACATTAAAGCATGTCAACATATTCTGTTACACCAAATACACAAAATATCTTTAAATATCTTTATCTTTAAAACAGCATCATATGACCCCTTTAATGGGTTTTGGGTATCAACAACCCTGCTGACTATTTATTTAGATACCAGACAAAATTTATATTTTCCTGACAGGATCTGGCATCTGGGACTGGATCTTAATTATCTGGCATGGAGACTCAATCTAACATACAATTCCATACCCAGTTCATAGGAATTGTTCCTTATTATTACTCTAGAGATTTTTCCTGTCACAGCAAACCAAAATCTAAAACTTCCTGAAGCATTTTATCCATCAGCATTATTAATGAAGAATGAAGAATAAACACCAACCTGTTTGTTCTTCAGTATCTTCAGTGTGTTTGATTCTGCAGGGTTCTGAATCCATCATCTTCTGTCTGTCCTCTTTAATAAACTCAGTCTCTGCAGATTTCAGCTCTTCCTGATGCTTTGATGCTCGTCTTCACCCTTAAACTGATGGGAATATATTTATTGCTGAATGTGTGATTGTTGTGGGAGGAGCTTCACTGATGATGTGATTTGTTGTGGGAGGAGCCTATTTGATGACGTGTTTGTTGTGGGAGGAGTTTCACTGAACATGAATGTCTGTGTAGAAAAACAGATCTGCCAAAAATCAACAATGAATCAAAGCAGCATCAAGTGTTGTCTGTTTGTAAATCATTATATTACTATACTGAACCACTACCTTACATCACGACTCAAATACTTTACCTCAATTACCTCTCTTTATACAGTACTTAGATAAAAAAAAATGCTGTAATTCACCAAAAGGTTTTTTTTTTTTCTTTGATATTCCAAAATATTGTAGCTCACATTCAGTAAGTCAGTTCTCCATCACGTGCTTATAGGGGTGGGCGATATATCGTCTGCGATAATATCGTAATTGTTGTTTTAACGATGTGCAATTTGACAATATCGAGTATTTTGCAAAAACCAAACAAAACACCTACGGAGTGCACGCTTACATTAGCCTACGTGGTGATGAAGCGGGTTAAACAGTGCACGTGCGCATTTAGAGTGTGTTCTTTCACTGCATGATTCAGTCTATTAAAATGCATTAAGAATGATCACAAAATTCAAGATATGGGGGCAGAAAATTTATATATTTACGTTTCATGCCGTTTTTTTCTTCAATAATAAGCATGATTACAAATGTGATATTGATTTTATACAACAGTTCAATATAGGGCTGTCGCGGTGAAGGAATTTCCCTTGCAGTAATTTTGAGTGGCTCAATAGCGCGGTATGCGATATATGGCTCAATAGCGTGGTATGCGGTATTACCGCATATTTATATATATATATATATATATATATAATCTGTATGTGTTACGATGTAACGAGGTCATATTCAGAAACCAATGAAACCTAAACTAAATCGCGTTGAAAAACGAAGTGAAGTAAACAGAAGAGAATGACAAAATAACGGTCCACATAAAAAAACATAAACCTGACAATAGGATCGTTAGTCTATTGTTAGCATATATATACAGTGCCCTCCACTAATATTGGCACCCTTGGTAAATATGAGCAAAGGTGGCTGTAAAAATAAATCTGCATTGTTTATCCTTTTGA